>CAUYQU010097078.1:0-99708 GCA_963574635.1 Cheracebus regulus | reverse complement strand
AAAAAAAAAAAAAAAAAAGAAAGTGGGTTTGGTTTCCCTGCAAAACAGGAAGGCAGCCCGGGCGGGTGCTGTGAGGGAGTCTAGCCCTGGCTCAGTCCTTACTTTCCTCACCTCTTAAAGTGAGAAAAAAAGGCCCAGCAGCGAACTCTTGCCATCCTCAGAGGAGGGCTGGTGCTAGCCCATTTTACAGATAAGCTGAGGCCACTCAGCTGAAGCCAGACAACTGGAGCAGCTTGGCCAGGGTGCAATCCCGGGTCTGAGAGCTGAGCCCAGGGACCTCAGCCCTGCACCTCCAGGCTGGAGTTTCTCCACAAGCATCACCCCTCCAGGCATCGCTACTTCATCTGGGGACCGGAAGACTCAGGGAGGATGGGGCCAGGGCCTCTGGCTGTCAGTTGGGATGCAGCCCTGGGGTTCTAGCTGCCAGCTCCAAGGGTCAGGGCCCTATGCAAATGCTCTGCTGTCACCAACTTGAAATGTTTAGTCTTTTTTTCTTTTTATTGTAAGACGACTTGCATTTCATTTTGTACTGGATCCCAGAAATTATGTAACCAGTGGTGCTGGGGGCTTTGGGTGACCTGGCGCATTCTCCCTCCCACGCCTGGCTTTCACAGAAGGGGCTGGAGACCTGGCACTTGGTTCACAGGACTGCCTTTGTGGGCTGCCCCCCCACTGCCCAGTGCCTGGCGGGCCCAGAAGTTTCTGCAGGCATGGGATGGGGGAGGAGAGCCCTGAGCTGCCGAAGCAGGGAGCAGGCTGCCGGCGGACCACAGCACAGAGCGAGGGGCTCTGAGCAGGTGTCAGGCACAGGTAAGGGGGTTTCTGGGCTCAGAGGGAGGGCCCTGGAGTCAAGGCCTGGCTTCTTTCTGGCCCCACTTCCTGCTATTGGAGACCTGGCAGGTTAGTGCCCCTCTCTGGGTGTCAGTTTTGTCATCTGTAAAAGGTTAAAATAGTCCCCACCTCATGGATTCAGAGACAGTGGACTTCCCCAAGGCTTAAGACATAGCAGGTACTTGAGGTTTGGAGCCAGCATATTCTGTGGCATTGTCTGCCCATGGCTGGCCCTGCCCTTCCTTGTTGGTGACACATGGCAGGAAGCCCCTGCGCCATCGGTGTCTCCATGCTCCCTGCCTAATCCTAGGGGTCCAAGGCCCGGGGTCCGCTGGTTCTGAACTCCACCCTCCCTGGGGAGGCTGCCTACTCTTACTCCTCCATCCCCTGGGAAAATGCTGACCCAACCCTTGGGCCCAGGACGCAGAGGCTCCTCTGACCTGGCCCTGCCCTCGGGGGTGGGGTGTTTATTACTGGGTTGGCCCAAATTGTGAGTCTTTCTAGGGGTGGTGACCTGGCAGGAGGAAAGCATCAGCCACTTCCTCCAGGCAGTCGGAGATGAACGTTGACAGGTCTAGTGGCTGATTCGGGGTCTGCTGAAGGCTGTCTTGACCAGGAAACTGAAGACTCCGCTTTTGCCACAGCAGTTCCTGCGGCTGCCTTGAGGTGAGCCCAGGGCAGGAGCCTCCCACAGCCCCAGGGATCACCTGCACCTGCAGCCGCTCTTTGGGCCTCTGTTTTCCTCTGCATACCCTGGTTCCTTTGCCCCTCCGCAGACTAGCTGGAGACCTTCCTACCTCCTCCAAGCCCAGAGGGGAAGCCAGGTAAGCCTCCCAGCCCGGAGGTGTCCTAAGAGGCCCTTTCCTTAGAAGGGCCAAGGGGCCAGGCTTGGAGCTCACACTCACAGCTCACAGACCTTCATCTTGTAAGGAACAAAATGAAACAACTTCACACCCAGGTGAGGACAGGAACATCTGGCCTCAGGGGACTAGTGGGCCCCAGCCTCTAGGGTCATCTAGGCCCCTCTGCCCTCTCCAGCCTCTGTCGGGGAAGAGGCAATACTTCCTCGTTCCATACCCACTGTGTCTGCCAGAAGCCCAGGTCCTGGGCTGTGGAGCCCCCGCCGTGTGCAGGCCCTCACCTGCCCGCCACTCTCACAGGCCTCTCCTCTCCAGAAGCCCCTCCCCTAGGCAAAAGCCCAGACGGAGAGAGGCCGGAGTCCCCAGGCCTGGCTCTCAGCCTGACTCTGCTCAGGACCGCTGCGGAGTATTGAGCAAGTTCTATTCTCTCTCTGACCCGTGATCTTGGTTTCTGTGAATTGGGAGCTGGGGCAGGTGAGGGGATCTCTTAGGGCTCTTTCCAGAATACCACGGAAGGGAAAAATCCTAACAGTTCAAAGAAGTTTGTTAAGTGTCAGGAAGCAGGGAAGTACATGGGGGTCTCCTACCCCTGGGGCAGGAAGGGCCGAAGCAGAGGCCAGCTCTCCCAGACCATGGGGGAAGGGCTGGGGGGAGGACCACCAGGACTGGCCACAGCCACCATGCAGGAACGTCCTGGTGTGGCCTGGCCTGGCTTTCACAGGCCCAAGACTTCGTGCAGAACAAGTCTGTGGTTATTAAACAGAAAGGCCTGGTGGAAACAGCCCTGCCACCTGCGTGTTCTCTGAGCCTGTTTCTTCCTCTGGAAAGTGGGTTAATGGCAGCACCCAACTCATAGGCCACCTTAAGGGTTCAATGAGGTGTGTTCGCAAAGTGCCTGACACAGAGCAAGCTGCTCTGTTTCTCATTCTTGTTATTACTGTTATTGAGGTGGTTATTGTCATTCTTGGGGCCCAAGAAGGGAAGCCAGCCCTGAAGCAAAGCCTGCTGGAGTGAGCCTGTGCCCAGAGACATGGCAGGCTCATCCGGTCCAGCAGTGGGGCCGAAGCACCCTCTCACTGCTGGGTGTTTGGTTCGGGTCGCTGGCCTGGGTTAGTGAGAAGGGCTGGGGACAGGATGTTTCCTTCCTTGATACCACCCCCAACCCCCTGGGTGGCCTTGGGCTAGAGATGTTCCTCCGAGTCCTCAGAAGTCAAGTTCATCAGGTATCCCGCCTGACCACCCTGCCCCCACTCCGTGGTTTTCCATCCTGTCGCCTGTGGGGTGGGGTCAGCGACCCAGGAGGGCCATGGGTGGGGCTTGGTCGGAGGCTCAGGAAGCGGGTAGAGGTGGGCACCAGGGGCAGGAAGCGTCAAACCTGCCCTTGTGGGCCATCCGCTCCCAGCCTGGTGGGCAGTGCCTTTACGGCCTGGAGGCTGGTCCCTGGGGGACTGCTGACTTTTGTTTTAATTGGAAACAAAGTGTTATTAACTTCCCATATAAGTACAATGCAAACAACCTAGAAGTTTATAAAGGGAAAAGTGAAGGTAGCACCCAACCTTGCTGCCCCACCTTCACTTTAATAGGGAATCAGCTGCTGGTAGTCCTTGTGGATTCTTCCAGACACTTTGTGCATTTACGAATACTATACATGGATAGTTATCGCTTTTAAAAAGCAAGCAAAAAACTTACGCTATATGTTGCAGTTTGGTTTTAGAAATTAAAAAATACATTTTTAAATATTTTAAAATATTGTGTGGGCTGGGCGTGGTGGCTCACGCCTGTAATCCCAGCACTTTGGGAGGCCAAAGGGGTGGATCATTTGAGGTCAGGAGTTTGAGACCAGCCTGACCAACATGGTGAAACCCCGTCTCTACTAAAAATACAAAATTAGCCAGACGTAGTGGCACATGCCTGTAGTCCCAGGTACTCAGGAGGCTGAGGCAGGAGAATTCCTTGAACCTGGGAGGCAGAGGTTGCAGTGAGCTGAGATAGCCCCATTGCACTCCAGGCTGGGCAACAAGAGCGAAATTCCGTCTCAAAAAAAAAAAAATTGTGTGACCTTTATCTTAAAATTTTTGGAATATTACAGTTAAACTAAAAGAAAAAAAAGCAGCCCAGATCTCATTGTTTCAGAAATAACCACTATTTACACTAATCCCTGGCCTGGCGCAGTGGCTCACGCTCATAATCCCAGCACTTTGGGAGGCCAAGGCAGGTGGATCACCTGAGGTCAAGAGTTCGAGACTAGCCTGGCCAACATGGTGAAACCCTGTCTCCACTAAAAATACAAACAAATTAGCCAGGCATGGTGGCATGCGCCTTAGTCCCAGCTACTCAGGAGGCTGAGGCAGGAGAATCACTTGAACCCAGGAGGTGGAGGTTTCAGTGGGCCAAGATCACGCCACTGCACTCCAGCCTAGGCAACAGAGCAAGACTCCATCTCAATAAAAAACAAATAAAAAACAAAAACACTAATCACTGTGATAGGCAAAAGACATTCCCTTATTTTATTTCTTGTTTGCATCTTTTAAAATATTGTGACACGGTGTCATATTTGAAAGTTATAGACTGGGCACAGTGGCTCACACCTTTAATCCCAGCACTTTGGGAGGCTGAGGCGGGTGGACCACCTCAGGTCGGGAGTTCAAGACCAGCCTGACCAACATGGAGAAACCCTTTCTCTACTAAAAATACAAAGTTAGCCGGGAGTGGTGGCTCATGTCGGTAATCCCAGGTACTCGGGAGACAGGAGAATCTCTTAAACTGGGGAGGCAGAAGGTTTGGGTGAGTCAAGATCTTGCCATTGCACTGCAGCCTGGGCAACAAGAGTGAAACGCCATCTAAATATTAAAAAAAAAAAAGAAAACAAAGTTATAAAGCATAAAAATATTATGAACCTCTTGAACTTAGTCCCCACTTAAAGACCAGTTACTATAACTTGCATACCGCTTCAATTTCTACCCCATTGTTCTTGACTTTTGCTTTTATTTGTTTTATTTATTTATTTTGAGATGGAGTCTTGCTGTCGCCCAGGCCGTAGTTCAGTGGCAGGATCTTGGCTCACTGCAACCTCTGCCTCCCGCCTCCCGGGTTCAAGGGATTCTTCTGCTTTGGCCTTCAAAGTAGCTGGGATTACAGGCATGCACCACCACACCTGGCTAATTTATTTGTATTTTTAGTAGAGGCGGAATTTCACCATTTTGGCCAGGCTGGTCTTGAACTCCCAATCTCAAGTGATCCGCCTGCCTCCCCTCCCAAAGTGCTGGGATTACAGGCATGAGCCACTGCACCCGGCAGACTTTTGCTTTTAAAACTATAATCACTAAAAGAGACAAAAGCTGTCTCCTGTCCCTGGCAGTGAGGTGAGCTGCTGCCTACTGTATGCTTAAACAATATATTGTGTAATTTTTACTCATCTTCCCAGATGTGTCTTTTTCACTCCTTGTGTCTCAAAGATTCATCCATGTAATTGTAGCTCGTTCATTTTACCCTGCTATGTATTATTCCACAGTGAGAACCTTCCATGGTGTAAAACAATTCCATTCTCCTGTTGAGGGACATGTGGGCGTTTCCCTGATATTTGTATTATTTCAAGCAATGCTGCTATGAACCTCCTTGGGCACATCTGCAAGAATTTCTCTAGGGCATGTTTACTCAGCCGTGGAATGCAAATGATTACAACTTTGTTTCCAAGGCAGTTTTTTTATTTTTTATTTTTATTTATTTTTATTTTTTAAAGACATTGTTCCACTCTTGTTGCCCTGGTTGGAGTGCAATGGACTGATCTCGGCTCACTGCAATCTCTGCCTCAAGTGATTCTGCCTCAGCCTCCCGAATAGCTCGGATTACAGGCGCCTGAGACCACACCGGGCTAATTTATGTATTTTTAGTAGAGACAGGGGTGGGTGATTCACCATGTGGGCCAAGCTGGTCTCGAACTCTTGACCTCAGGTGATCCACACGTCTCAGGCTCCCAAAATTCTGGGATTACAGGACTGAGGCACCACGCCCGGCTGGCAATTCTTTAACTTGCTTTTTTTCTTTCTTTTTTTAAAAATTATCCTGAGAACTGACATGACTTGCTTTTTTCACGTAAATGTCCTGTAAATATCCTGGTCATCCTTTCCTACCAAGGCATAGGGACCTGCATCCTTTATTTTAACAGCCTCCTCGTGCACTTCGGCAGGCTGTTCCTTAACCTAAGCAGTCCTCTAGCAATGGCTACTTAGGTTATTTTCCCTTATGACATAGAGTGATGTCATGAATGCCCTGGTAATTACAAGAAGGAACATCTTAAATTTTTCCAGCTCTGTGAAGTTGTTCTTCTCCCTATTTTCCAGAGGCAGGGAGAAGGGAAGTTATGCGCCAAGTCAGCACAGCTGGCGGATGGCAGGGCGGGACTTGAATCTGAGGGTGAACCCTGAGTTCGCCCAGGGTGACTGCAGGGTGCAAGGCTCAGGGCAGGGAGCTGGAAGCCCTCGGTGCGGAGCCCAGGGAGAAACTCAACCGAGTCCAAGCACAGCGTGCTCCGGAACTCAGTTTCCCCATCCGGAGTCGTGGTGGCAATCAAGAGAGCTTGAAGTGGGCCCGATCCACACTACAGGGAGCTGAAAGGCTGTTGTATTTTGGTGGTCAACCCAGGCTGCCCAGTGGGGTGACCGAGGCGCTCTCGCGGCGGCAGGAACCGGGTCCGCCTCCCCTTTCCCTTCCCAGCCCGCGCTTCCCGGGGGCGGAGCCACCCGAGGCTCCGCCCCCTCCCAGGCCGGGGCCGGCCGGGTACGGCGGCGCTAGGACCCGGCGGGCCGCGGGTGCGGCGGGGCCTGGGCGGCCTGAGGAGCGCGGACCCCGGCGCTCGGCTCCCGGCACCATGTGAGGGGGCTCGGGGGCCGCGGGGGGCCGCGGGGGACCGGGCGCTCCCCGCCGGAGGTGAGCGGGCGCCGCGCGGGGGCGGGGGCGGGGGCGGGGGCGGTGGACGCCGGGGAGGGGAGATTGGGAATCGCCGGGGATGGGGATGGATGCGGGGCCCCCGGGGGCTCTCCTAGACCCCTCTTCCCTCGGTAGCCGCGCCCCGAGGTCCCGGTCCTCGCGCCCAGGGGCTGTTGCGGGGTCCTCTGGGCCTCCTGGCGACTGCCCGGTCAGCGGTTCTGCCTCTTTTCTTCCCAGCTGGGGTTAGGGCTCCGGACCTCCAGAGTGCAGGAGTTGGGGAGGGGGTTGGCGCCAGGGGCGCGCAGGGTGAGCCCCCCACCAGGTGGACCCAAAGGCTCGGCTTCCCGTCTTGTCTCGGAATTAGGAGCCCTCCTCCCCCTTCTCCCTGGAGCCCTCCTCCCACGCGGGCTCGTGGGTGCCTCGCGATCTGCGGGAGGACTCCCGGGGCTGGAAGAAGGAAAGCCCCCAAACAGAGGGCAGGGTGTGTCCCCCACCCTCGGCTCCTGCTCAGCTCGTCTGCGCGTCCAGCCTTGGGGGCTGAGTCCATGCTCCGGGGCCAGCGCGCGGGTCTGCCACCTCCCCAGCCTGAGCAAGCCGCTCCCCAACAGGCCAGCACCCCCAGATCCCCGCCCCGGTGCCAGTGTCGGGCCACGTCCTGGGCACACACCCGTTCCAGCCGAGGGGGATCCTCCAGGGAGACGAAGTCAGGCTCAGCCCTGGGCTGCTCCCTGTAAAGAGCCTGTAAACAAGGCTGCCAAGACGGCTCTGGGCGGCCCGGCAAGGCTCTTTGCCTCTCTGAACCTCAGTCTCCTTATCTGTGAAATGGGCAACAAGGACGCCTACCATGCTTTGCCGGGATTCAGTGTGTGGGTGATGCTTAGAGCGTATTCTCACACGTATTCCTTGATATTCCGGGAAACTCGCTGGTCTGGGGTCAGGTGAGTTGGAGTGTTTTACTGACACACTGGAGAGGCGGGCCTTGAATAGTAAGTAACCACAAGACTAACAGCTGCTGGCATTTTGGGAGCACTCTTTTTCTTTCTTTTCTTTTTTTTTTTTTTGAGATGGAGTCTCCCTCTGTCGCCCGGCTGGCACGATCTTAGCTCACTGCAACCTCCGCCTTCCGGGTTCAAGTGATTGATTCTCCTGCCTCAGCCTCCCGAGTAGCTGGGACTACAGGTGTGCGCCACCACGCCCACCTAAGTTTTGTATTTTTAAAGGGACAGGTTTCACCATGCTGGCCAGGATGGTCTAGATCTCTTGACCTCGTGATCCGCTCGCCTCGGCCTCCTAAAGTGCTGAGATTACAGGTGTGAGCCACTGCGCCCGATCGGTGTGGGATTACTTTCAAGCCCCACGTGCCCCTTGCCACATCTGCTTGAATCCTTCCAACAACACCCTGAGTTACCGACTCTTATTGTTCCCATTTCACAGATGAGGAAACTGAGGCTCAGAGAGGTCACATGGCTTGCTCGAGGCCCCCCAGCCAGTAAGTGGTGAAACCGGGATTCACAGTGGCACCTGACATGCTGCACTGACATGGCCTTCTCAGAGCAGGATTGTGACGGGGCGGACCAGGGGGACGGTGGTCCTGGCTGAGGGCACAGCTCGGGCAAAGGTGGGAAAGTGGGGGGGCGGGCATGGGGCATCCACAGGAAAGGGTGGCCACACGTTATAAGGTAGAGGCGGATGGAACCATGGTTGCCTTGAATGTCGAGGTCTCAGGGTTCATGGGGCCACCCCAGAATTCTGGACTTATGTCTTTTGCTCTAACGGTCCATGAGGGCAAGAACAAGCCGCTCCTCGCTTCTTATGAGGCACCTTCTGCTCTATACCGCGAGGCCTGGACTAGACGGGAGTCCGGGCCTCCCTGACTGGCTGTGAGGGGCGGGCCCTGGAGAAACTTGAAGCCGGGCTCAGGATGAGGGGGGCTCCCACGGGGGGGTGGGGGTGGGGCTGGAGAGGGGGCGGGGCCAGGACCTAACCAACCAGGAGCTAGGTGTGTGTGCCAAGCCTCCTCTGGCCCGAGGTTCTCTGGCTGTTGCTGGTGACCCTGTAGGAGTAAACAGCGGCTAGGTCAGAGGGTGGAGAGTGTGGCAGGAACTGAGAGGGCCCTGGAGGAGGGGACAGAGCTGAGGAGGGCCCCTAAGCCCCAGTTTCCTCCCTCTGCACTTCTGCCCACCCTGCCCCCTGCCTGTCTGCTGGAGGTGGGCTGAACACAGTACTTTTTCCCTTTCACAGGTGGGGAAGTGGAAGTCTGGAAAGGAGCTGGGTCCTGGGTGGTAGGAGAGGGAGCGGTGGGGTGTGCGGAGCAGAGCTGGGCGGGCCTCCTCACTGCCAGGTCTCCAGAAACCCCCAGCCACCCCCGAGACTGTGATTACAGCCATTTGACAGATGTGGAGTCAGCCCTAGCAAAGACTGCAGGGCCTGGACTAGAACCAAGCCTCTGAGGCTCGAGTCTGCCCTTAGAGAGATCCTACTTGTTAATGCATTCGTTCATTCAGTGATATTCCTGCATCTCCATGGCTGTGGAGGCACGGGGGAACTGAGTGAGGACCTGGGTGGGCTGTACCCCGCAGGCAGCTCTTATCCTGGGGGGATGGAAGGACCTAAGGGAGTTCCTGGTCCATGAGAGGCTTGGAGGATGAGTGGGAGTCAGGAGGCCGTAGGAGGGAGGGCATTCCAAGCCAACCTGAGAGGGAGTCAGAGCAGAGGAGTTTGGGGACTACAAGGGTGTTGCTTTATTCTGACTCCACAGGGACCCAAAGGAGGGTTTAGAGCAGGCTGTGAATGGGGCTCCTGCTGCGTGGAGGTCAGGTCCTCCAGCAGGGGAGCGAGCTTTGGCCCTGCCAGCTGCCTGGGTGTGGGAAGGCCCCTGCTCAGGGAGGAGAATGGGCAGAGCTCTGCTGCCACTAGGCTGTGGGACTGGAGTCAGATTCCTGCCCTTTCTGGCCCTCCATGTCTCCATCTGCAAAATGAGTACAGTCCTCATCCTTAAAGTTCTGGGTACATAGAAGAGCTAGTTGGGGGCAGAGAAGGTGTAGCCTTTGGCTTGCTGGACCCAAAGGAAGACCCCCCTCCCAGGCCATAATAACCCTTTCTGGTGGCTTGCAGGTGTGAACCCACATCCCTGCCCCCGGGGCCACCTGCAGGACGCCGACACCTACCCCTCAGCAGACGCAGGAGAGAAATGAGTAGCAACAAAGTAAGTCTCCCTTCATTTCTTATCCCCATTGAGCCTCTCACTTCCCTCTATGGAACCGGTTCCTTTGGACCTATCTCAGATCCCGGCCACCACTGGTCTCTCCCTCCCCTCAAGAAGCCACCAGTGCTTGGGAGGCCCAGGTTTAAGCCCTGGTATGGCCACTGATCTTCTGAGTGGCTTAGGGCAAGCTCCTGCCTATGCTTCGGCCCAGGGTCAGTTCTGCCCTCCCAGGCCTGACTGGTCTGTCTGTGGTGGTCAGGGACTAGCTGAGGTGCCTGTGAAGTGCTGTGCAGGAAAGGGGGGTGGGCAGGTGGAGGTGAGCAGGAAATGGTGGGAGGGTGCACTGGTCAGAGTCAAAGGTGATGCAGCCCGAACATGACCCTGAGAATGTCAGGATTCGCCATCGTTCTTTCATTCATTCATGCGTTCCTGAGCACCTACTACATGACTGGCCCAGCATGCCCCTTCCCTAGGATCCACTGCAGCCTTGGAGGAGCCTGAGGTTTGGAAATGGGATGGAGTGGTCATATTAATTTGAGTCTAATCAGGAGAAAGAAACTACACAGTCATTACACTGGAAAAGTTTAATGCAAAAAATTATTGACTGCAATAGGACACTGGAGTAACAAGGGATTGGAATTCTGAGGCATACAGGAATAGCAGATATTAATCTATGGAGAACCCCTGCCCCCACAAAGGCTGAGTTCCAGGCCTTGCTGAAGAAGGCCCAGCTATGGCCCACTGGATGGCTCTAGTACGAAACTGGCCGAGGGAGGGGAAGCCAGCAGCCTCCGGGTGCTGCAGGTGGTTGAGTGCGCTGTGGGAGCTGGACTTCAGAGAAGCTGGGATCACAGCATGAGCCAGAGGCAATGTGCCTGAGTTGCTGGCACTCCTGGCCTCTGGTCAGTGGGTAAGATGACCTTACTGGAGAGGCCGTGTCCACTGAAGGAGCCTCCCTAGCAAGACCACCAGAACCAAGAAACAAATGCTTTTCCTCCTGCAGTGTCTGTCCAGCACCTTCTAGTCACAAAGCTTAATATGCAGCTAACTGACAAGGGAGAATATTTAAAGGGCCCAGATCTATTACCACAGAGCAGACAAAAAGGATAAACTTGGAGCTAGAGGCAATACATTGGAGAGTTACTGTTGGTGGAAGACCTGGACCCTCTCACTCAGATGTCCCACCTGTGTCTAGACATCCTCTTAGCAGCAGCTGTAGGGAATCCTGACACATTCAGTCCAGTCCAGCAAACCCTCCCTGAGACCTTCTATGTTCCAGGCCCTGCCCTGGGATCTGGGATAAAGTGAGGAGCAAGGCTGACCTAGTCCCAGAGCTTATGGTGTGATCGGAAGGATGGCAGTTTGAATGCTGTGTGATTAGTGTTGTGATGGGGGTACCGAGGCAGCTGAAGGAGGCCTTCCTGGAGGAAGTAGTGCCTGGACTGGTCTGCAACAAAAAGCAGGAGTTAGCCAGGCATGGTAGGTGGCAAGGAGCTGGGGTGCTGAGCCTTCCTGGCAGCTGGGCCCTCACTGGCCTCTCCCCTCTCCAGGAACAGCGGTCAGCAGTGTTCGTGATCCTGTTTGCCCTCATCACCATCCTCATCCTCTACAGTTCCAACAGTGCCAATGAGGTCTTCCATTATGGCTCCCTGCGGGGCCGTAGCCGCCGGCCTGTCAACCTCAAGAAGTGGAGCATCACTGACGGCTATGTCCCCATTCTTGGCAACAAGGTAGCGCAGCCACTTTGGGGAGCTCCCTGGGAGCTGACTGGTGGCAGCTCCTTCCCACTGCTCGGCGTCACAACTCCCTCCACTTCACCTTTCCTAAAAGAAAAGTGGACCTTGTGAGTCAAGGCTCTGCCTCTGGTGATTTCAGCTCCTTGCTTGCTGTGTGACCTTGGATAAGTGCCCTGTCCCTCTCTGGGCCTCAGTTCTCTCCAAGTCTCCACCCTTACTGCTAATATCCTACCATCTCCTGAATCAGAATCCTTTTGGAAATGTGTCAGTGTTTTCACTGCTTTCTGTCTCTGCTGGGGAGCCCACACAGGGTTGAGAGCAGAACACTGGGACATTTGACAACACAAAAGTAGTAATAATACCGGCTTTTGTGTGTGTGCCCTTTATCAAGTGCCTGTGTGTGCCAGGCACTTTGATCACCAGTAATCCCCATACAAGCCCTATGAGGGCAGCATTATTATCTCCCTTGATGAGATTGAGTAACCAAGGCTCAGAGAGGTGAAGTCACTTGTCTAAGACCACACAGTGAGGGAAGGAAGGAGATGGTATTTTCCTACCCCCTGCTAAGTTGCAGCTGTACAGAGGCCAAAAGTCATTCCTGGGGATTTCCATTTGCCTTGGGTAGGCATGAAATTCAGGTTGTATTTCTGGGGTTTGTCCTGTAGTATCTCTTTCTTCTTCCTCACTGACCCTCCTATATTTTCTTCAGGGCCTTTGCATGCAGAATGTAGAGCCTGGGCTCTGGCTACATCCTCAAGTCCTCACTAGGAAAGGGCACATTAGCAGGTGTTTGGAGACAGATTAACACCTAAGTGAGTCTTTCTTTACCCTAAGAACCCTTGAAAGAGGAATAAAAGTGGGACAGCTTGAATGTGGGTGATGTGGAAAAGAGAGGCAGAGCCTGGCTTGCAGTGCTTCCAGCATCATAGAGGAAGCCAGAAAAACTAGCGCTCAGAAAAGTGGGCGCGCCAGTCAAGATATGTGGGATGTGTTGCTGGATCTTGGAGTAAGGGCTCAGGGAAGGCTGACTTGGAAGAGGTGGCATTTGAGCTTAGCCTTTAAGGGTGAATGGGAATTCCATGGGCAAAAAATAGACCCCAGAGACCATGTGGTTCCACCCCATTCATTTCAGCCATGGAGAAACAGGCCCAGAGTGGCTTTCATACCTTCCTTAATAACAAGATGGTTCTTGTTTCTGGGTGATATGGAAATGTCATGGGTACCTTTGGAAGATGTCCTCTTTGGAGAGCTGGGGATCTGTGGTCACTTAGACTTGGGTTCGAATCCTGGCACTGTGCTTCTCCACTTTATGACCTTCTGTTCTCCCACGTGTTGACTCTGCCTCAACTGAATGGCCTTCTTTTGGTTTTCAGTGTACCACCTTTATTCCCACATTGGAGCCTTTGTGCTGGCTGTTTCTCCTGCCTTGAATATGTTTCCCTAGGTGGTTCTTCATCCTTCACATCTCAGCTCAGAGAGGCCTCTCTGTTAGAGCCTGACAGCTTCTTCTTGCCTGCTGCCCAGAAAAAGCCAATACACTGAGACTATAGGTGTTGCAGCAGAGAAAGAGTTTAATAATTGCAGGGCCAGTCAAGTAAGGAGATGAGGGATATTTCTCAAATCTGCCTCCCTCAGAATTTGGAAGCTAGGGTTTTTTAAGGATAGTCTGGCAGACAGGAAGACTAGAGAACGGCTGGGGATGAAATCATAGGAGTGTCTAAATTGTCTTCACCCACCGAGTTAGTTCCTGGGTGGGGGCCGTGGGTCACTGGTCTGGTTGGCATCCATTGGTCCACCAGATTGCAAGGTCTGAAAAATATCTCAAACACTCAGGTTTTATACTAATGATGTTATCTATGTTAAAAACAATAATGACATTATCTATATTTTAAAAAGCAAACTAAGAAACAATAACTGGCTATAATTCAACTATAGCTACATCTTAGCAGAAAAGCAAGCTAAGAGATAATGACTGGTTATAGTTTATGCCTATGGCTTGATAGGTGTACAGGGGGTGACATAATCAATTATTAGTGACCATCTTCTATCAAACTGACTATATGCAGGCAATCATGCATCCAGGAAGAGCAGGACAAAGGAAAAGGAAAATAAGGAAAACAAATGATTTTACTATACCTATATCCTAGCAGAGTCCAGGCCTTTATCTCAATTGTTACCTTGTGGCCTTTCATTAATTTTACAAAGGCAGTTTTAGTCCCTAAGCAAAGTGGAGTTTCGTTTTGGGAAGGGGCTGTTACCATCTTTGCTTCAGAGTTAAACTATAAAGTAAATTCCTCTTGTAATTAGCTTGGCCTATGCAGAGGAATGAGCAAAAGTGGTTAGATTGTGAAGTCAGAAACAGGATGGAGTCAGTTATGTTAGATTCCTCTCACTGTTAGAATTTTTTGGCAAAGATGGTTTCAACTCCAGGCCACCTTTCTAAAGAAGCCCCAGCTGCAGTCGCTCTTGGGTCACTTGCCCCTGTTTCTCTTCCCCTCCCCTCAGATTGCTCCCCCTCCACCTTCCCCTTCCCCTTTCCTCTTATTTCCTCTCCTCTCCTTTTTCCTTTCCTTTCCTTTGCTTTTTCCTCTTTCCTTTTCTTTTCTTTTCTTTTCTTTGTTTCTTCTTTCCTTTCGTTCTTTCGACACAGTCTTGCTCTGTTGTCCAGGCTTGAATGCAGTGGCATGATCTAGGCTCACTGCAACCTCTGCCTCCCGGTTCAAGCAATTCTTGTGCTTCAGCCTCCCAAGTAGCTGTGATTACAGGCACACGCCACCACACTGGGCTAATTTTTGTATTTTTTGGTAGAGACAGGGTTTCACCCTTTTGGCCAGACTGGTCTCGAACTCCTGACCTCAAGTGATCCACCCACTTTGGCCTCCCAAAGGGCTGGGAGTATAGGTGTGAGCCACTGCACCCAGCCATTTGGCCCTATTTCCTTTTTTTTCCTGGCGTGTATCATGTGCATTCGGGTCTGTCTCCCCACATGTTTCTTGAAGGCAGAAGCCTGGTCTGTTCTGCTTCTTGCTCTGCCCCATGACTTGGCCATTAGCCAGCTTGCTATCAATGTGTTGAATGTTCAATGAATGGGCCTCGAGTTTCCCTGTCTTTAAAATGGACATAACAATTCCTGGATCCTGGAGGCCTGGATGTATGGAGCACAGGGCCCAGTACTGAATGGCTACAATAACGTTGACTTTCCTTGTCTCCCAGACATTGCCCTCTCGGTGCCACCAATGTGTGATTGTCAGCAGCTCCAGCCACCTGCTGGGTACCAAGCTGGGCCCTGAGATTGAGCGGGCTGAGTGTACAATCCGCATGAATGACGCGCCCACCACGGGCTACTCAGCCGATGTGGGCAACAAGACCACCTACCGCGTAGTGGCCCATTCCAGTGTGTTCCGTGTGCTGCGGAGGCCCCAGGAGTTCGTCAACAGGACCCCTGAAACGGTGTTCATCTTCTGGGGGCCCCCGAGCAAGATGCAGAAGCCCCAGGGCAGCCTCGTGCGTGTGATCCAGCGGGCGGGCCTGGCGTTCCCCAACATGGAAGCATATGCCGTCTCTCCCGGCCGCATGCGCCAATTTGACGACCTCTTCCGGGGTGAGACGGGCAAGGACAGGTACCAGCCTCCCGCCTGCCCCTCTGGCCAGCCCTGTGCTCCCTCTCAGCATGCTCCGTCCTGAGGGCCTGTTGCTCCCAGCATGCACTGCTCTGAGGGGATGGTCAGGTCCTGCCGTCCTTTGATTGGACTTCCTAGGAGAGTTCTCTTCATGTCCAGCTGTTCACATGGATCCTTTCCAACATGCTCTGCATGACCTGGTTTGCCCAAGAGAGCTTCCTCCTGCCATACCTTGCTCTGAGGGCACAAGGGCTTCCACCCAGCATGCTCTGCTCTGAGGTTGCACAGTCACTCCTAGCATCTTTCTGAGAGAAGCTCCCCATAGTGTACCCAATGTAAAGTCTTGTCTGTTCCCAGCATGTCTGGCCTTAAGCACATAGTCGCTCCTGGCATGCTCTGTTCCAGGGATACATCACTCCCAGCATGCCCTGCTGTGACTCATCTCCCTAGGAAAGCTAGGTCAGTGCTGCCCAGTAGAAATCTATGTGAGCCACATATGTAATTTATTTTCATAGTAATCACGTTTAAAAATCAGTGAATAGCTGCATGCAGTGGCTTGCACCTGTATTCCTAGCTACTCAAGAGGCCGAGGTGCGAGGATCACTTGAGCCCAGGAGGTCGAGGCTGCAGTGAGCCATGATGGTGCCACTGCACTCCAGCCTGGGTGTCACAGTGCGACTACATCTTACATCACTTTAAGAAAAAAAGTAGTAAAAGCAACTTTATTTTTTTTTGACCTAGTATATTCAACATATAGCTCTTATACATATTTTGTTAGATTTCTACCTATTTAAAACTTTTTGAAGCTATTATAAATGGTATTAATATTTTTTTGTTCCCAATTGTTAATTGCTAATATATAGAAATGGCATACAGAAATTGATTTTTGTGGCCGGGTGCAGTGGTTCATTCCTTAATCCCAGCACTTTGGGAGGCCAAGGCGGGTGGATCACGAAGTCAGGAGTTCAAGACCAGCCTGGCCAACAGGGTGAAACCCTATCTCTACTAGAGATACAAAAAATTAGCTGGGCATGGTGACATGCACATGTAATCCCAGCTATTCAGGAGGCTGAGGCAGGAGAATTGCTTGAACCTGGGAGGCAGAGGTTGCAATGAGCAGAGATCGCACCATTGTACTCCAGCCTGGGTGACAAAGAGAGACTCTGCCTCGAAAAAAAAGATTTTTGTGTGTTGACCTTGCATCCTGTAACCTTGCTAAACTCACTTATTGGTTCTAGGAGATTTTTTGTTTGTTTGTTTGTTTGTTTTGTTTTTGAGACAGAGCCTTGCTCTGTTGCCCAGGCTGGAGTGCAGTGACACGATCTTGGCTCGTTGCACCTCCACATCCCAGGTTCAAGCGATTCTCCTGCCTCAGCCTCTTGAATAGCTAGGATTATATGTGCATGTCACCATGCCCCAGCTAATTTTTTGTATCTTTAGTAGAGACAGGGTTTCACCCTGTTGGCCAGGCTGGTCTTGAACTCCTAACCTCAGGCGATCCACCCGCCTCTGCTGCTGGGATTACAGGCATGAGCCAATGTGCCCAGCCTGTTCTCGGAGAGTTTTGTAGATTCTTTCGGATTTTCCATGCAGATAATCATGTGGCACGCAAATAAAGACAGTTTTATTTCTCCCTTTCTAATTCACATGCCTGTTTCTTCTTTTTGCTTTACTGCACTGGCTAGGATTTTCAGTACAATGTTGAATTGTGTTAGAAATGGTGAGAGTGGACTTTCTTGCCTTGATCCTAGTCTTAGGAAGAAAGTATTGAGTCTTTCATCATGGAATATGATTTTAGTTACAGGTATTTTATAGCTGCCCTTTATCAGGTTGAGGAAGTTCTCTTCTCTTACTAGTTTGCTGAGAATTGTTATTGTTACAGGATATTGAATTTTATGAAATGTTTTTCTGCGGCAATTTATATGATCATGTGTTTTTTCTTAAGACTATTAATATGGTGGATTATACTGACTGATTTTTTTTGTTTTTGTTTTTGTTTTGTTTTGTTTGAGATAAGGTCTTGCTCTGAGGCCCAGGCTGGAATGCAGTGGCATGATTATGGCTCACTGCAGCCTCCACCTCTCAGGCTCAAGTGATCCTCTCATGTCAGCCTCCCTAGTAGCTGGGGGTACAGGCATGCAATGCCATGCCTGGCTAATTTTTGCATTTTTAGTAGTGACTGTGTTTTGCTGTGTTGCCCAGGCTAAGATTTTTGAATACTGAATCAGCTCTGTACTTCTGGAATAAAACATAAAGTTTTATTTATTTTTATTTGGAACACACCCTGTTCCAAACTCACTTCTTTGGAATGTATTTTTTATTTTATTTACTTTTTTTTTTTTTTGAGACAAAGTCTTGTTCTGTGGCCCAGGCTAGAGTTTCGTGTTCGTGTTCATGAGAGGTTTTTTTGGTACTGTCTTTGCTTGGTTTTGGTCTCAGGGACATGCTGGCCTCAGAGAATGAATTGGGAAATGTTCCCTCTTCTATTTTCTGGAAGAGACTGTGTAGAATTGTGCTTATTTCTCTTTAAGTATTTGGTAGAATTTGCCAGTGACAGTATCTGGGCCCAGAGAGTTCTTTTTCAGAAGATTTTAAACTGTGAATTTAATTTCTTTACTAGTTACAGGACACTCAGGTTATCTATTTCATCTTGAGTAAGTTATGGTCGTTTATGGGTTTTAGGAAATTGGCCCGTTCTATCTAAGTTGTCAGATGTCTGTATGTGGTTGTTTGTGGAATTTTCTTATTATCCTTTTAATGTCTATAGGGTCTATGGTGGTGATTGTCTCTCTTTTATTCCTGATATTGATGATTTATGTCTTCTCTCTTTTTTCTTTGTCAGTTTTGCCAGAGGATTTTGTTTTCGTTTTTGAGATAAAGTCTTGCTCTGTCACCCAGGTTGGAGTGCAATGACATGATCACAGATCACTGCAGCCTCAACCTTCTGAGCTTAAGCAGTCCTCTCGCCTCAGCCTCCCAGGTAGCTGAGGCCACAGGCACATGCCACCACACCTGGCTAATTTTTAATTTTTTGTACTCACCATGTTTCCCAGGCTGGTCCTGAAGTCCTGGGATTACAGACATGAGCTACTACACCTGGCCTCCATTCTTTTTTCCACACTACCTAAGAAAATGCAGTGTGTGGCCGGGCCTGGTGGCTCACACCTGTAATCCTAGCACTTTGGGAGGCCGAGGTGGGTGGATCACCTGAGGTCCGGAGTTCAAGACCAACCTGGCCATCATGGTGAAACCCCATCTTAAAAGAAAAAAAAAAAAAAGAAAAGAAAATGCAGTGCGTATTTACACATACAGCCCATCTCAATCACACATGGCTGGTGGCCACTGTAGTGTGAGCACAGCTCTTGGTTCTGGGCTACTCCTCCAGGCCTTGCTCCGAACTGCAGTCACTGCAGCAGGAACTCATCTGATTAGTCTTCCCTTAGGGGTTCGCTTCTAGCATGAGTACAGCTGTTTTTAGCATACTCTGTGGTCACAGCCACTCAGCCTGCCCAACTGTGACCCAGCTCCCCAGGAGACAATTCATTCCCAGCATGCCCTGTTTCCATTCTTCCCCTCAAAGGAGCTCTCTCCACACCCCTCACCTCTGCCTGGACAGCCCTCTGCCACATGCCATGCTCTCACAGCGAGGCTGGACTTGGGGTAACCGAGGTGGGGATGGGGGCCCCAATGGGTGGATGGGAGAAGTTCCAGGGAGCTCCGTGTGGGTGACCCTGGGTCATGTGCCCCCATCTCTGCTTGCATGTGCCCTCATCGTGACCCCTCTCCGTCCCCAGGGAGAAGTCTCATTCGTGGTTGAGCACAGGCTGGTTTACCATGGTGATCGCGGTGGAGTTGTGTGACCACGTGCACGTCTATGGCATGGTCCCCCCCAACTACTGCAGGTGAGCCCTCCTTGCCGGCGCCCTCCCAGGACAACACCCAGGCACTGGCTGCAGGATGGAGCTGGTAGGGGCCTGGAAACCTTGGCTGGAGGTGCCTTT
The DNA here is from genome assembly GCA_963574635.1 of Cheracebus regulus. Lineage (NCBI taxonomy): Eukaryota > Metazoa > Chordata > Mammalia > Primates > Pitheciidae > Cheracebus > Cheracebus regulus. The sequence goes on along the minus strand of CAUYQU010097078.1, from coordinate 80,529 downwards.
GAGGGACTCTGCTTCATTGTTTTTAAACTGTTCTGCAGAAATGTAGGCTTCTTCTTCTTCCTCAGGGGTCTCCACTCCAAGCTCAGCCAGAGTTTATTTATTGATAATAACTATTAGTAGTGGCATTACATGAAAAGCCCACTAGGGGACAGCTATACTTTACTGAAAACTGACCGGGTACAAAGCATAGCTACATGTATTATCTCACTTACTCTTCACAGCAACCTTAAGGGATAAGAACTGTTATTCTTTCCATTTATTAAATGAGAAAAACTGAGAAGGATGTTTATGAGTAGCCGGAGGTCCCCAAACAGGAGGAAGAAGGGCCAGGCTCCAGTGCCCACAGCCCTCACCACTGCTCTACACTGCCGCCCTCTTGGGGAAAGGAAAAAGTGCCACTGCATTAAAAACAAAAGTTGGGTGGTTACAAACCTAATGTACCCTGCACTTTACTGATGGGGAAACAAAGGCCTCAGGAGGCATGAGGATTTCTCCCATTGAGGTCCTACGGCAGGTGAGGGGCTGACAGGGCAAGGACCCTGCCAGCGCCCACCGTGGCCTGATGACGCCCATCTGCTCTGTCCCAGCCAGCGGCCCCGCCTCCAGCGCATGCCCTACCACTACTACGAGCCCAAGGGGCCGGATGAGTGTGTCACCTACATCCAGAATGAGCACAGCCGCAAGGGCAACCACCACCGCTTCATCACAGAGAAGAGGGTCTTCTCGTCGTGGGCCCAGCTGTACGGCATTACCTTCTCCCACCCCTCCTGGACCTAGGCCAACACAGCCTGTGGGACCTCATGAGGGTCAGAGGAGATGTGGCCTCCGCCAAGCCGCTGGGTCAGAGACCATCTTCTGGCCAATCAAGGCTCACTGGAGTGTCTCTAAGCCAATCAGGGCCTTGAGGAGGATGTATTCTTCAGCCAATCAGGGCCTTGAGGAGGATGTCTTCTCCAGCCAATCAGGGCCTGGGGAATCCGTTGGCCAATCAGGGATTTGGGAGTCTATGTGATTAATCAGGGGTGTCTTTCTTGTGCAGTCAGGGTCTGAGCACAGTCAATCAGGGTAGAGGGGTATTTCTGAGTCAATCTGAGGCTAAGGACATGTCCTTTCCCATGAGGCCTTGGTTCAGAGCCCCAGGAGTGGACCCCCCCAATCACTCCCCACTCGGCTGGGGCAACGGGGTCCTGTCCCAAGGAGCTGAGAACTTGGTGTTGCCCCCTCAAGTCCTAGCACCAGAAAGAGAGATTGTGTGGGTGTAGAAGCTGTTTGGAGGCCGGGCCAGAGAATTTGTGGAGTTGTGGAGGTTGTGGGGGCGGTAGGGAGGTCCCAGAGGTGGGAGGCTGGCGTCCAGGTCTTGGCTTTGCTCTGAGTGACCTTGGACAAACCCTTTCCTCTTTCTGGGTACCCTTCTGCCCACGCCAGTTTCCAGTGCGGAGTCTGAGACCCTTTCCACCTCCTCTGCAAGCGCCCTAGGGTCTGTCCTTCCCATGTGGGCCCCACCCCCAGCCATTATCCCTTGCTGGGAGGCTCAGCTCTTTGGGGTGTCTAGGGTGACCTTCCCCACCTCCTGGAAAACTTTAGGGTATTTTTGCGCAGACTCCTCCAGGGTCGGGGGACTCTGAAGGGAACAGGACAAACCTTAAGCTGTTTTCTTAGCCCCTCAGCCAGCTGCCATTAGCTTGGTCTTAAAGGGTCAGGTCTCCTTTTCTGCCCTCCAGCAGGGAGGTTTTCCAACTGTTGGAGGTGCCTTTAGGGTGGCCCCTTTGACTGGAGCCAATGGGGACTTCCAAGGGTCTCCCCTGACACCTTGTCATCCTGGGATGGCTGCCGGGAGCTGTGTCGCCTGGGTTCTGTCCTCTGGTTCTGTATCAGGCACTTTATTAAAGCTGGGCCTCAGTGGAATGTGTTTGTCTCCTGCTCTTCTGGAGCCTGAAAGGGAAAGGCTTCAGGAGGAGGCTATGAGGCCGGAGGGATCAGATGGAGGAGGCCAGCAGCTAGCCATTGCACACTGGGGTGATGGGTGGGGGCGGCAACTGCCCCAGACTTGGTTTTGTAATGATTTGTACAGGAATAAACACACCTATGCTCTGGCTTCATGTGCTGTGTCTCCTGGATTGAGCGCAGCCCTCTGGGCTAGCACTGCTTGCGGCCTCACAACCATGTCCTCCGGTCAGGAGCTCTCAGTAAAGCCATCCTCAGCGTTTTCAGCAGCCAGTGGCCAGTGAGTTGTATATTGTGCAGCTTGGGTGGAGACCTCGGGGCTCTAGGGATGTGGGGGTGTGGAGCCAGGCCCACTTGGCTTTTCCTGTCCCCACCTCACCCTGCCTGTGTGACCTTGGGCAAATCACTTCACCTCTGAGAGCCCCAATTCCTTCAATGGCAAAAGGAGACCAGACACTGCCCTCAAGGAGCTTGGGTTCCAGGGAGGAAGGAGCCCTGTGGTGGTGCACTAGGAAGAATTCCCATAGAAGCTGGGGGAAGAGTTGGAGCAGGGAGTGCAGAAGGGGTCGGGGAAAGACATCCCAGGCCACAGAGCTAGAGATCTGAGATCTGCCAGCTCCATAAGGGTCTGGGAGCTGAGATTTCCCGCCAAACCCTGCAGGAAGGACCCTGGCAGGGCTGCAACCCTGACAGGGCTGTGGCGAGCAGGTGGTCTCCGAGTTGCCGCCTGCTTCTGCAAAAGGGCTGTGTACTCCAGGTTGGCAGGAGGCAGGGGTTCTGTGACTCCAGAGATTACAACCTGTTTGGGCAGATAAGATGTCCTCGGGAGCGAGGCCTAACAAAGAGTGACTGTGTGAGACATGGGCAGGCAGCCTGCTGGGATCTCCCAGGGGCCCCGAGCTGCTGGGGGCAGGAAAGAGAGCCCTTCTGGGCACTGTGCCAGCCAGGATGATGGTGACTGGGGCTGCAAGGCATGAATGGCACCTTGCATCTGCCTCTCAATTCAAATAGCCAATAAGCAGCTGCATGCCGTGCACGGTATTAAACACGGTTGATGAGGGCGGAAGTGTCAGGTGGGAGGAGTGGCCCACAGAGAAGTCTCATGGTGGGACCCCCAGCTTCACCCAGTAGGCAGTGAGGCTGCAGCAGGAGGGAGCAGTGACAGATGAGACTTCCTGGGGCCACATGGCACAAGGCCCTAAATGTCACCCTAAATGACAGAGCCTCCATCCTTCTTGCTTAAAGAAGTCAAATGAGACCACACTGGATGGGCAGGAGGCTGACAGGTGGCATGGCCCAGGGCCCAGGAGCCATCCAGACCATTGGTGGCAGTGGGGCCAGGGGGACTGGAGAGACTGGGACCCCATGTAAAGTCTACATGGGGAGCAGAAAGCCGTGTGTGGGCAGGGCATGGGAATGTGGGAATGTGGCACCCATCCAACCCCATGCAAAGGCTTCTGGGAATCTGGGTCCAGGCATGGGTTTCTTCCTCTTTTTTTTTGAGCTGGAGTCTCACTCTGTCAACAGGCTGGAGTGCAGTGACACGGTCTTGGCTCACTGCAACCCCTGCCTCCCAGGTTCAAGCAGTTCTCCTGCCTCACCCTCCTGAGTAGCTGGGACTACAGGCACGTGCCATCACACCGGGCTAGTTTTTTGTATTTTAGTAGAGATGGGGTTTCACCATGTTGGTCAGGATGGTCTTGATCTCCTGACCTCCTGACATATCAGCCTTGGCCTGCCAAAGTGCTGGGATTACAGGCGTGGGCCACTGTGCTGGCTCTTTTTTTTTTTTTTTTTTTCTGACATGGAGTCTCACTCTGTTACTCAGGCTGGAGTGCAGTGGTGCCAGCTTGGCTCATTGCAACCCCTGCCTCCTGGGTTCAAGTGATTCTCATGCCTCAGCCTCCTGAATAGCTGGGACTACAGGCGCTTGCCACAATGCCTGGCTAATTTTTGTATTTTTAGTAGAGACGGGGTTTCACATGTTGCCCAGGCTGGTCTGGAACTCCTGGCCTCAAGCGATCTGCCCGCCTGGGCCTCCCAAAGTGCTGGGATTAAAGTCGTGAGCCACTGCGCCTGGCCCAGGCAGAGGTTTTGAGGTAGAATTTCTCCCAGAATGCTGTGGCTCTTCCGTCTGTCCATGGATGGGCATGAGGGGGAGGTCAGTAGGAGGGGGCGTCAAGAGGGGGTCACTTCCCCAGTGGGAAGTTCAATGGAGCATCAGGAGGTGGGACTTTGGTGGGCCTAGTCCCCAGCTCCTCAAACTCTTACCCCCTCAGATGACCCAGTGAAGACTGGCCCACTCATTGCCAAAGTGAGCTTCCTGAAGCCCACCTTATGATGGCCCTCTTTGCCCTGAAACCTTCAGTGGCTCCCCATTCACTGGCCAGCTCCAAACCTCCTGCCTTGTCTGGCATTCATGGCCTTCCTGCACCTCCATCTGCACCTGCACCCCTATCCCAGGTACCTCAGTGAGGCCGGTGCTTCCTCGCCTTTGTGCAGAGGGCCCTACGCCACCCCTCCTTGGGAGGGGGCGCCTCCCACCAGCTGCAAATCTCATGAGCGGCAGCCGCTCCTCTCTGGGTTTCCGGTCCAGTGTTTCCTGCGGATGCTCAGTGGTTTCCACCGAGCTCAGCCCTACCCGCTAGCCCTCCTGGAGCAGCCCCCAATCCCCCTACGTGCTGAAGTCCACATGGGAACTTCAGAGTGAGGAGGTCCTGGTACATCCCCTGCAATCCCCCATGCCGGCTTGTTTTCAAGTCTTGGAATTTTTTATTTCCTTTTCTTTTTTTTTTTTTAAGACAGTCTTGTCACTCAGGCTGGAGTGCAGTGGCACAATCTCAGCACACCGTAACCTCTGTCCCCCTGGTTCAAGCAACTAGGATTACGGGTGTGCACCACCATGCCTGGCTAATTTTTGTATTATCGATAGAGGTGGGGTTTCACCTTGTTGGCCAGGCTGGTCTCACACTCCTGACCTCAAGTGATCTGCTTGCCTCTGCCTCCCAAAGTGCTGGGATTACAGGCGTGAGCCACCACGCCTGGCCAGAATTTTTTCTTTAACCAAAATATTTTCTTTTCTCTCTTTTTTTTTTTTGAGATGGAGTTGTTGCCAGACTGAAGTGCAATGGCGTGATCTCGCTCACCGCCACCTCCGCGTCCAGGGTTCAAGCTCTCCTCCTGCCTCAGCCTCCTGAGTAGCTGGGGTTACAGGCATGTGCCACCACGCCCAGCCAATTTTTTGTATTTTTAGTAGAGACAGGGTTTCTTCATGTTGATCAGGCTGATCTCAAACTCCTCACCTCAGGTGATCTGCCCGCCTCGGCCTCCCAAAGTGCTGGGATTACAGGCGTGAGCCACCGCAGTTGGCCGTAACCAAAATATTTTCATTTTAATTATGTTCCTAAATGTCACAAACTACAAAATATTTTTCAATGTCCTAAAAATTGGTTTCATTTTTATGTTTGTTTTTAGATTTTTTGATCATAACAACTTAATACAGATGATATAAGATAGAAAAGGAGGGTATCACTGGGTCCTATTCCCTGTAACAGTCTAGGGTATAATCTTCCAGATCTTTCTTCCATGCAGTTTTTTCTTTTTCTGAAACAAGGTCATGCTCTGTATCTCAGGCTGGAGTACACTGGTGTCATCATGTTTTACTGCATCCTTGATCTCCTGGACTCAAACAGTCCTCCCGCCTCAGCCTCCGGAGTAGCTGGAACTACAGGCAGGCACCACCATGCTTGGATAATTCAAAAAAAAATTTTTTTTTGGTAGAGACAAGGTCTTGCCATGTTGCCCAGGCTGGTCTCAGACTCCTGGGCTCAAGTGATCCTCCTGCTTCAGCCTCCCAAAGTGCTGGGATTACAGACGTGAGCCCTAGTGCCCAGGCTCATGCAATTTTTTTTTCTTTCCCTCTTCCAATTTTTCACTCCTTCTCTTTTTTTTCTTTCCTTGGATTATACCTGGGAAATAAAATTCGGAAACTTTCATATTCCAGAATTGGTAAAAAAAAAAAAAAAAAAAAAAAAAAAAAAGCGGTGTTTAAGAGGCAAATAAAGCAAGAGAGATACTTAAAATTGATTTTTTAATTTAAAAAATTTATTTTATTTTAAAAATTGTGGTAGGCGAGGCGTGGTGTCTCACACTTATAATCCCAGCACTTGGGGAGGCCAAGGTGGGTGGATCATGAGGTCAGCAGATTGAGACAATCCTGGCTAACACAGTGAAGCCCCTAAAAAATACAAAAAAAAAAAAAAACCCAGCCAGCATGGTGGTGGGCACCTGTGATCCTAGCTACTAGAGAGGCTGAGGCAGGAGAATCGCTTGAATCCTGGAGGTAGAGGTTGCAGTGAGCCAAGATTGCACTACTGCACTCCAGCCTGGGTGACAGAGCAAGGCTCCATCTCAAAAAAAAAAAGAAAGAAAAAGAAAAAATATTGCGGTAAAAAACACATAACATAAAATTAACCATCTCAACAATTTTTACACTATTGGATAACAGATCTCCAAAATTTTGTCATTTTGCAGATCTGAGACTCTGTACCCATTAAACAGCAACTCCCCCTCCCCATTCTCCCTGTTTCTAGCAACCATCATTCTACTTTTTTTCTTTCTTTCTTTTTTTTTTAAATAGAGACAGGGTTTCACCATGTTGGCCAGGCTGGTCTCAAACTCCTGACCTCAGGTGATCTGCCCGCCTCGGCCTCCCAAAATGCTGGGATTACAGGCATGAGCCACCACACCCTGCCCTACTTTTTTTTCCTATGAGTTTGACTCCTTTAGATATTTAAAAGTAAAGGAATCATACAGTATTTGCGTTTTTGTGACAGGCTTATTTCACTTACATAATGTCCCTATGATTTATCCATGTTAAAATTGTTTTCTATATAAAGTAATAGATGCTTGCTGTATGGAAAAACACAAATTCTTGGGTGGCTGGGCACGGTGGCACTCACCTGTAATCGCAGCACTTTGGGAGATCAAGGCAGGAGGATTGCTGGAGCCCAGGAATTTGAGGCTGTGGTGAGCTATAATTGTGACATAGAACTCCAGCCTGGGCAACAAAGTGAGACCCTGACTCTTAAAAAAAAAGCCTGGGGGGTTGGGCGCAGTGGCTCACACGTGTAATCCCAACACTTTGGGATACCAAGGCAGGTGGAACACTTGAGGTCAGGAGTTCGAGACCAGCCTGGCCAATATGGTGAAACCCTGTCTCTACTCAAAATACAAAAATTAGCCAGACATGATGGCGCATGCCTGTAGTCCTAGCTACTTGGGGGGCTGACGTAGGAGAATTGCTTGAGCTCAGGAGGTAGAGGTTGCAATGAGCCAAGATTGTGCCACTGCACTCTAGCCTGGGCAACAGAGCAAAGCTCCATCTCAAAAAAAAAAAAAAAAAGAAAGTGGCATACGCCAGTAAACCCAGCACTGTGGGAGGCCAAGCAAGGTGGATCAGGAGGTCAGGAGTTCGAGACCATCCTGATCAACATGGTGAAACCCTGTCTCCACTAAAAATTAAAAAATTGGCCAGGTGTGGTGGTGCACGCCTGTAATCCCAGCTACTCAGGAGGCGGAGGCAGGAAAATCGCTTGAACCTGGGAAGTGGAGGTTGCGGTGAGCCGAGATTGCGCCACCACACTCCAGCCTGGGGGACAGAGTGAGATTCCATCTCAAAAAAAAAAAAGTTTAAAAAGAAAGCCTGAGGAAGCCTTTAAGTAGGAAGTGGAAGTCTCATCTCCAGCCAGTCCGGCTAGGTGGTCATATGCACACAGCTGCCCTCTCTGTCTATTTCTTTCACCCACTCTAAGATGTTGTCAATTTGATTGTAAGACAATGTGATTTTAACTTTGTAGAGTTAAGTTGCAAAAAAAAAAAAAAAAAAGGCTGAGAATAGATTTTACACATACACACACACATACACATTTGCATGTTTAGAGTCTTTTTAAAATTTATTATTTTTATTTAAAGAATGGAGGCTGTCTCACTATGTTGCCCAGGCTGTTCTTGAACTCCTGGCCTCAAGTGATCCTCCTGCGTCCACCTCCCAAAGTGCTGGGATTACAGGCATGAGCCACCGCTCCCAGCCTCAAGTCATTTTTATGTAGGTGGGATCAGAGGAGTACAGTGAGGCCTTTTGCCTAGTTCTTACCCATGCTATGTGTGTCTGAAGCCTCTTGTCCCGTTAACCACAAAGAACTTGGGCTTCCTTTCTCACTCATACCCTATGCCAACGTTGCCAACTCCTCACCCACCTTGGCTGTGCGATCATCCCAGTCAGTCCCCGCTGGCACTTTAAAACCTTCCTGTGTAAATTTGTGCCCACATGTTTCCTTGAAATGAATTTCTTAAAGTAGAAGGGCACATTTGAAGGGGTGTGTGTGTGTGTGTGTGTTTTATTTTTAGATACAGGGTCTCACTGTGTTTCCCAGACTGGTCTTGGAATTCCTGGGCTCAAGTGAGCTCAAGTGATCCTCCCACTTCGGCCTCCCAAAGTTCTGGGGTTACAGGAGTGACCCATCATGCCCAGTGCATTTGAAATTTTGATTTACTTTGTTAATTGCTTTCCCCAAAGGTGCCAATGCACATACCCTTGAGAGGGTCTTTCAAACAGCTGCTAATGCAGAACCTCTCACCCCACTGCGCCTGCCTCCCTACAGATGGGGAAACTAAGGTCCCAAGAAGTAAGGCCTTGTCTGACATCACAGGTGGCAGAGACCCACACCTCCTGGTCTCCTGGCTGCTGTGGTTGCTAAGGCACCAGCACTGAAGGGATCTCAATCTCCTGGTAGTCTCACTCTCTTGCTCAAATACCTTCTATGGCTCCCTAGGGCCTATAAGACAAATTCCAAATTCCACCCACCTCACCCTTCAGGGCTGCTGTCTTCAAGGTTGTAATGTGGTCTGGTGGTCAAGTGTGTGAGTTCCGAAGCTGGATAGTCCTGGGCTCCCATACCTGCCCTGCTACATCACTGAGCACCTACTATGTGCCAGTCCCCCTGCAAAATGCTGGATAAACACATGGCTTTCTACCAGGGAGCCTCATGCAGGGTATTTGACTTGCTTGCTCCTGTTCCTCTGCTGTGTCTCAGGATTCACAGGCGCAGTTTGAATCCACTGCTTAGCCACTGAGTGCTCATTAATGGGAGCTATTCTTTTCATCAGGACCACCAATCCCCTCTCTGCCTATCCACAGCCTTCTGAATGTCCCACATCCTCGCGCTCACTCATTGGGAGCTGCCCAGCAGTTCCATGGAAGCAGGGATGGTTTTTTATCATCTTCTACCTTACTGGGTGGTATTTTGGGTCCTGGGGAGTTCCAGTCCCAGAGGAGCTTGAAGGGTGCCTCCCAACAGGCGAGGAGGAGTCCCAGATGGGTCTTGGCTAGGGCCCCTGGCCAGGCTGTGAGGGCCAGCTTGGGGACTGTGGTCAGCAAAGCCCCTGAGTGCATGCCTCAGTCCCCTGGCTCCCTGGTCTGGCCTCTCTGCCACGAATGCACTGTGGGATTCTGTGCAAAGAGCCGCTCCTCTCCGCGCCTCAGTTTCTCCAGTTATATCATAGGGAAAGCCCGGCCTTGTACCCTGGAGTGTACCCTGGGCACAGTGGGAGTACTGAAATGGAAAACTCTTGGCTAACTGTAAAGCGTAGTGCGCGTGTGTGGGCACAGCCACCTGAGGGTGCACGGTGCGGGGCGCACGGTGCCGGGCGCGGTCTCGCTGCGCACCCGGGCTGGGGCTCGGTCCCGCCCTGATTCCCGGTCCCCGGTCCGCTCTCCCTCCCTCCTTCCCGTCCTCCCTGCCTTCGGGAGCGCCGGCTCCCGGCATGCCGCGCGCTGACAGCCTTATAAATAGTCGCCTTTGCCGGCGGCCGGCCGCGAGGACGGGCAGGGCACGCACTGGCCCCGGCGCCCACCCGTACCCCTCCCCAGGTCAGTGCGTGCCCGCGCGCGTCAAGGGGGGCGCCTCCGCGGGGAGGGGCAGCGGCACCGGGGGAGGGTCGGGGCGTGCTGGTGCCGGGCTCTCCGGGGTCTGTGCGGCTGTGTATCCGTGGTTGTGAACCGTGTGTGTTTTGCTTGGCTGTGTTCCCCGGGTGCTGGGGATCGGTGCCCCGCTGCCTGTGCCTTTGTGGATCCGTGCGTGTGTGTGTATGCGTGTGTGTGCATGTGTGTGTGTTGCAGCCCCCCCCCCCCCAACACAACCACACAGCCTCCCAGATAGTCACCCTTTGTTCCGACTGGCACTCCTGGGGCTCCAGGTCACTGCCCTTGGCATGTCCCAGCTGGGGCCCAGGGAGGAGAAGCTGTGGCCTGGCTCCCTGCCCCTGAGGACCTGGACAGAGGCAGCCTCGGTGCTCGGGGGGGCTATCCTGTCACGCCACTTCTAGTGCTGGGTGCATCGGAGGACACCCCCTAGAAGCTCAGGGCTCACCCTCGCCTCCTGACCGGAGCCCCAGGGCCAGCGCTTGGGGCCTTCCCGCAGCACTGCTGAGCAGCCACCCAGTACTCCTCAGCAGCAGCAGGACAGGCCCAGAGAGGAGACACCAGCTGCCCAAGGTCGCACAGCTGAGTGATGGAGCTGAGATTCAAACCCTAGTCAGTTGCCAACCACTGGGAACCAACTAAGCTGGGTCAGGGGCTGGGAGAACAGGGCTTGCCTCGGCCTTGCCTTGTGATTGGGATTAAGTCACTGTCCTTCTGGGTGGGCCTCGGTCCCACAGGTCCCTTAGCAGACCACTCAGTCATATTAGGAGTTGCTGGGGCCTTGACCCAGGGGCCTTATAAGGCCTGGGTGCTTAGCCCGTAACCCAACTCCATCCTGGCCTCCTGGCCTCTGTGAGGCCTCCTCACGACCCAAGTTATTTTGGAGCAAGAAAGTGGCAGGTGCCAGCAGAACAGAGGGGCTTAGATTACCAGGAGGGGCGGGGCAGGGCGGGGTCCGGCCCCTGCTCAGGTCTTCACTGTGGCTGTCCCTGGCCCAGGGCGCTCTCCCTCCTGTGGGCAACTGTGAGGGGTGCCTGGCATTGCCTGACCCCACTGAAGCACACTCAGCAGGAAAAGTGGCTGCCTGTCCCGCCTGGGGCAGCAAGGCCTTCAGCAAAGCTGCTTCAGCTCCTAGTGGGTGCCAGGCCCAGAGCAGCAGAAACCCTGGGCAGAGTTGGACCCTAGCCAGCCCTCGAGCCAGTCTATCCTCCTCCCCACGTCTCAGTTTCCTCCCAAGACGGCAGTGAGGATGGAATGAAGCTCCCCAGCCTTTCGCTCAGCCCATGCCAGGCCCAGTCAGTGGGACCCCAGGCCCGCAGCACAGAAGACAGGCCCAGTACAGGGTGGTGTGCGGGTAGGTTCCCAGGAGGGACCTGCCACTGTGGGAGTGAAGGGCAGAGTCTAGGAAGGGTTCCTGAAGGAGGTGGCACCTGAGATGAGTCCCACACAGTAGCAAGGTGGGGAAAGGCATCCAGGCATTGGGTACATCTGCCAGTGGCAGCTGATAGGGTTGCAGAGGGCGGCAGGGGTCAGCTCACCAGGCCCTGTCTGCTCTGTCAAGGGGTGCAGGCTTTGTCAGGGAGCTGAGGGGGCCACACATAAGGCTGTAAGTAGGTGTGTGATATGGTGTGATGCTCGCCAGAGAAAATCCTGCAAATTGCCTGGCAGGGTATGGAGGCTTCGAGGCCCATGTGAAGGCGGGGGCAGTGGCCCAGGCCCCTTGCTTAGCACAGGACCTGGTGGTGAGACAGACGGAGAGAGGGTGGGGAGCGGAGGGTTGGGTAGTGGGTGTGCAGGGCTGCGGAGAGGAGAGGGGAGCCTTCACACTAACTCTGCCTGTGGCTTAGCCACTGGGGCCTGGCGCTGGGGACTCGGGGAGGGCAGAGTCTGAGAAGCCTCTGAGGCTTCTGGGGCCTGTCTGGTTTGCACGGTTGTCTGGGGCTGTGGGGAGAGGCCTGGGCTGCCTGCCCAGGGATGGGGATCCAAGAAGAGGGTGGCCTGGGTGCCTGGGTGAGCTCCTGGTGTGGGTGAGGATGCTGGCTGGGGGTCAAGGCCGGAGGGGAGTGTGGCTGTGGTGGTCGGGAGTGGCCTTGGGGAGGGCTGTGGGCAGGAGTGAAGGGGTAGAGGCCACAGGTGTCCAGAGGGTGGTTCTGAGCTGGGGGCAAGGTGGGGGTCCTGGGGGCTGTGGCAGCACAGGGTGGGGTCCCAGCGTGGTTGGGCTCTTGGGCAGGCAAGGTGGGGGCAGTAAAACCAGGTCCTCAAAGGGTGGGGGGCAGGGCCATGCATGGGACTGGGTGCCGGACTTGTAGAGGGGAGGGCCTGGACCGCCTCACTCTGACACTGTAAAGGGCTGTGTTGGTGCGAGCAGCTCCCGGAGACTCCTCCGCCCCAGGCCTCTGTGTCCCTTAGAGCTTCCCCAGCCAAACCGCGTCCCAGACACACACAGTTCCTGGCCACCTCCCGCCTCCTGGCAGCTTCCCTCCGGCCCTGGGGAGCGTTGTCAAGGCGCCTGGGCAGACGCTGGCCCCGCGCCCTGTTTTCTGGGAGTTTTGAGGGGAGCAGCTCTGCAGTTGCTGTGGCCGCTGTTCATGTCTCTTGGCGCCATCCTCACCGTCCCAGCCCCTCCAACGGGAACCCAGGTGGATGAGAGGGAGCTACTGCCCTCCTGTGACAGGTGAGGCCATGGAGGCCAGAAAGGAAAGGTGACTTTCCCAGGGAAGGTCCTGGGCCTTCCCTGCCCACAGCGGCCCCTCTGCCCTCACACCGTGTGTCGGGCCTGGCACACACTAGCTGCCTTGGGTGTGGCTTAGTGGAAGGTGAGTCAGGGTGAGGAGGAAAATCCCCCAACCCGTGCCCTTGTCTTGCAGAGCACTGACAGCTTCTGGGACCTCGGCAGGATGGAAGGTATGAGCCTCGTCTCCTCTTGCCTGCTGCCTGGCCTCAGCGTGCCTGTCTGTTAAGGGGGTGTACTGTGGGGTAGACATTCTGGCAGGGGGTCGGAGGAGGCTCTGGGGCTGCCAGAGGGGGCCTGGCTGGGAGCCTTCAGTATCTTCCTCTGGCCTCTCACGGAATGTGCCACTTCCAAGATTGATTTTAGAAGTGATGAGTCGTTCCCAAGGCTCCTGGGGGCCTCAGCGCTCACCCACTATGCTGGATTTATAAGGCCGAGAGCCTGCCCCATGGGGAGGCCACAGATACACAAAGCACCAGGCCTAGTGAGGACAAGGCAAGTTCCTGCACCTCTCTGGGACTCAGTTTCCCTGTCATCCCGTGGGGGTGGGCCTTGAGGTCTTGGGCCCTCCTGGCTCCTACAGGTTGGGACCTAGAGGGAGACACAGGTGGGCAGAGAGTGCAGAACGGGCCCACCCTCGGCTGCTGGCAGCGCCATCCGTCCAGTCCCTGGCACTGCGCCTTGGCCTGGGCAGCTCTGAAAGGTGCCTGGCGGGCCTGCTGCTGTTGCCTGAAGCCAGCCGTCAGGCATCCACTCCTGAGCTCCAGACATCAACCGCTGCAGGGGTGTGGCCTCCCCCAGGACAGGAGCCCGCAGGAGGAGCCGTTCTAACAGCTCCTGCAGGCCTCCAGCGTCATGGCTGGGAGGGCCCCTGGGAGCCGCCCAGCCCACCTCCTCCCTGGGGAAGGGGCAGAGAACCAGAGAGCAGCAGGCCTTTCCTAAGTCACACAGCAAGGTGGGGTACAGCCTGGTCCTCTATTTCCCTGGGAAGCAGGGAAGTCTGAAAGCCCAGGGAGAGACTTGGGTTCTGGGTTTGGTTCTGACACCCCTAGAGCAGGCCCCGCCTCTCTCGGGCTCAGTTGCCCTCTGCCCAGTGGGGCTGTGGCCTTGCTAGGATTTTACTGCAGGCAGGCCGAGGCAGACGCTGGAGCCAAGCTCGCTGCCCTCTCTGGGCAAGAGTTCCACGTGCCCACCACAGCCCTTCCCCCCCGGCAACCATCTCCATGGCAACCTATGTTGTGGTTGCCAAGCCCACATTGGCACTGCCAGGGGAGGCGGGCGATGGGCCGACCTAGGGCCTGGGAGGGGAAGGGCAGGGGACGCAGGAGACACAGCAGGACGGGACCATGGGCTGCTGTTCCTCGAGTGACCCCCGCAGAGATGACCTGAGAGCCAGAGGTGACCAGCCCCAGGGGTCCAGCCATCCACAGGGAGGTGCCGTGAGGGTTGGTGGCCCAGCCCACTGGCTGTGCCGAGTTCTTAGCCTCCAGGCCTTTGCCTCTGCCCGTCTGGCTGCCAGGAGTGCCCTCCCTTCTCTGACTTCTCCCAGGCTCTGAGCGTTCTCTCACAGCCCTGCTCACTCTGGGCTGACTTGTCTGCCTCCCTGATAGGAGCACCAGCGCTGTCTGTCCCTCCGCCTGAGGCCCAGCACAGGCCTGGGACTCCAGAGGTGCCTCTGACTGTGGGTCCAGCGAGTGACTGAGCCCTGCTCCCCTTTTCTCTCCTGCAGAGAAGCTGAAGAAAACCAAGATCATCTTTGTGGTGGGTGAGTTGCGGGCAGGCAGGTGGCGCAGCAAGGGTCTTCACGGGCGCTAGAGGGAGCCCGGACCTGGGGCTGCTCCCGGGCACTGCCTCTCCCTTGCTGGGGGACCCTGGCAGCCCCTGTTCCTCCTGGGGCCCTGTGTCTCGGGGTTTATGAATGGGCGGGCACTTGCAGGTGGGCCTGGCTCAGGGAAGGGCACCCAGTGTGAGAAGATCGTGCAGAAGTACGGCTACACCCACCTCTCCACCGGGGACCTCCTTCGGGCTGAGGTCAGCTCGGGCTCGGCCAGGGGCAAGAAGCTGTCAGAAATCATGGAGAAGGGACAGCTGGTGCCGCTGGTGAGTGGGCCCTGGTGGGGTGAGGAGGAGGAGGTGACAGTAACCCTGAGTGGATGTCCCACCAGCAACAAAGCCCATGGCACACAGGCAAAGCTGACTGCGATCACCCCTGGCTCTGAACCCTTCTGTGGTTCTCCATTGCCCTGGACAGAAAGTTCCTTCCAGAAGCTCCCAAGACCCTGCAGGACTCTGCCCTGCCCCCTACTACCCCTCTGCCCTCCATCCTTCAGCCACCCTGGCCTCTGTCCCCTCAAACTGGCCACACTCCTTCCTGCCTGGAAATTCTTTCCTCTTCAGCTTTCAGACCTCCCTAACTCCCCAGATTTGGCCTAAGACTCCCCAGTTTTCTACTTCAGAAGCCCCCCTTTCTCTTCCCGTACAACCTGTGCCATGCTTGGAAATGGAGAAATCAACTGTGGAACTGTCTGTGCCTCCACCAGCTCCTGAGCTTCCCAGGGCAGGGAAGGTCTGATTGGCCCATGGTGGTGTCCTCGGGACCTAGGACAGCACCTGGCTGGAAGGAGGGGCTCAGTGAATACTGTTGAGTCAATGCATCATTCATTCACTGTCAAGGTCTCCACAATTCCGAGGAGGCTTCCAAGAGGGAGAGGCTTGTTTGGGACATTTGTATAGGGGAGGGGGCATTTCAGGTGGCAGGAGTGGTGTGAGCAAAGGCTGGGAGGAGGGATGGGGGTAGGGACGAGAGGCTCATGGCCCCTTCCTCCCTTACTGTGCCCCAGGAGACAGTGCTGGACATGCTCCGGGATGCCATGGTGGCCAAAGTTGACACCTCCAAAGGCTTCCTGATCGACGGCTACCCGAGGGAGGTGCAGCAGGGAGAAGAATTTGAGCAGCGGGTGAGGCACTGACCCGCGTGGGCAGGCCCGTGGGGGCTGCAGAGCAGGGCAGAGTTCTGAGCGGAGGCTGATGCGTGGAGTGGGGGTGAGGAGGAAAACCAGGAAGGCTTTCTGGAAGTCTAGAAGAAGGGGAAGCACCAGGCGGGGGAGTTCCCAAACCTGGGCTCAGATTCCAGCTCAGCAGCTGAGACCTTGGGCCAGTCATTCTGCCTCCTGAACCTCAGTTTCCCCATCTGCAAAATGCAGGGAGTTGGGGGGGACCAGGTCACAGCTGCCTTAAGGGGCAGTGAGGGGACTGGAGAAGATGTGCCCTTCAGGTGTGGGGCTTGGCCCTCCATAAACACACAGAGGGGTAGGGAACAGCATTGGCAGGGATGGAAGGGCAAGGCCAGTGAGGGGAGAACAGAAAATGTGGGCAGGGCAACAAGGGGTGACATGGGAGAGGGAAGTGCCAGTCTGGCTGGAGGCTGCAAAGGCCATGGAGGAGCATCAGTCTCCTTCCAGGGGTCATGAGGAGCGTGGCTGCAAAGAGCAGGCCTGGAGAATGATGGCCCTGAGCTTACTAGCACGGGTGCCCTACAGACACACCTTTCCCAGGACAGGGCACCTCACACATGCACACGTGTGCACAAGGCCCGCAAGTTTATACACACAGGGCCAAAGGCATGTGCACACATGCACACTCACAGCAGCGGACCCTGTGCACTCCTGCACATGCATGACATGGACACAGCACACATATGCAGGGGCACACGCCTACTCGCACACATGCGCCTGAGCACACACGTACACCTTTAGCACTGGTGTCACAAGGCCCCTTGGGAGAAACAGATGGGACTGCAAGGGCTAGGAGGGAGAGGTTGGCAAGGTTGGGGGAGCCTAACCGGCATCCCGGTGGGCTGGGGCAGGATGAGACTCCCATCCCACTTCCCATCTCCGTGGGGCCTTCCAGGCTTCTGTAGCTTCCAGCCTTATCGGGGGGTAGGAGACTATTTTTTGACCTCTGAATGGCTGCGAGAGCTCAGGAAAGTGTCTACCCCGCTCTGCCCCTCACCTTCCTATCTGAAATGGGGTTAGCTGGTTTCCTTCAGACCTCAGAACCCCGACAGTGTGGTCAGGTGCCAGAGTTCAGAAGGATGTCCTGGGCTGGACCACACATACCAGCTGTGTGGTATCACCTGTGACCCTCAGGGCCACATCTAGAAAATAGAGTTAATGAAAGTTGGCCAGGAGCGGTGGCTCACGCCTGAAATTCCAGCACTTTGGGAGGCCAAGGAGGGCGGATCACTTGAGGTCAGGAGTTCAGAACCAGTCTGGCCAACATAGCGAAACCCCATGTACTAAAAATACAAAAATTAGCCAGGCATGCTTTCGGGCACCTATAATCCCAGCTACTCAGGAGGCTGAGACATAAGAATTGCTTGAACCTGGCTGGATGGAGGTTGTAGTGAGCCAAGATCATGCCACTGCACTCAAGCCTGGGTGACAGAGTGAGACTCCATCTCAAAAAGAAAAAAAAGAAAAAGTCCCCCACTCCCACCACTCCCAGGGCTGTTGCAGGTGTTGCTGAGGACCGCAGGCTCAGCCCGGGGCTCCGCCCTGCCCTGGCCTCCAGGGGTCCAGGCAGCTGGTCTTCTTAGCTCTGGACACCAGGGGGCGCCAGGGCTTCACCAAAGGAGGAAGGGTCAGCCTGGAAGTATGGCTGGCTCAACCAGGCCAAGGGCCCAGGGCTTTTCTGGGGACTGGGAGTGCCGGGTGTGGACTCCTAGCCTAAATGCCGATTGTCCTGACTGGGAAACTGAGGCCCCACAGCCAGAATCTCAGCCCAGAGGCTGAGCTGGCCCTCCTAGATTTACCACCTCTGCCAGGGGTCTATAAAGAGCCTACTGTGCATGGTTCTGGAGACCCAGATGAACCAGAGACTGTGAATCTGTGCCCTGGACGAGCTCAGCAGCTAATAGATGTTAGGGGGTGGGGCAGGTGGCCTTGAAGTTGAGGTTAGACTGCTGGGTCCAGGCCCAGCCTTTGCCCCCATGGTGATCTGTAAGATAGGAGCAGCTGCTGGGTGGTGCAGGGTCATCAGACAGCAGGAGCTGTCCTCCCTGAAGGCAGCTGACGCTGTCACCCTGAACCCTTAACTACCCAGGAGCTAGGGATGAGCGTTAGGACGGGTGTCACAGGCGAGGACAAAGGGCTTGCTGCAGGTCACACAGCTGGACAGAGAGAGGCAGGGGTGAGCCTGGGTCCAGGTCAGTCTAATGCTGGAGATCAGGTGGCTTCTTGCCTCTGTCCAGCTGTGTGATCTGGGACAAGTCTCTTGGTCACACAGCTGGACAGAGGCGAGAAACAGCCTGACCTGAGAGGCAGCACCCCAAGGCCTTGACAGCAGTCAAGGGCCAAAGCTGTCCAGAAGCCCCAGGGGACTGGCCCAGGCAGTTGGAAGCAGGAGGCAGGGCTTGAAGGTCCCCGCCCCATTCCTGAGGCTGTGGCAGCCATGGGTGGCTCTGGGGTGGCTCTGCCCTCCCAGTCAGCCACTCCTTACCCAGCTCTGGTGGCCGGATTGAGTGAGGCAGGGGCTGCAGAGCCTTATTCCTCTTGCCTTTCTAAGGTGTCCCATAGATGACATGGATGACGTAGATGACATAATGTCCCAGTGATAGTGACATTGCTCACAACCCCCCAGACCTCAGCAGCCACTCACTCCTTCCCTCATTCCTTGTTCCTTTGTCAAAGGCAAATTGTGAGACAGATGCCTCCCTGCCCTCAGGGTCCCCTTGAGAGACCTGCTCAAGGAGAGAGAAAGGGCTGGAAGAGCCTTGCTGGAGGCCAGGACTACTGGGGGGCGGGGGTGGCACTGGAAAGACTGCCCGGAAGAAGTGAGCTTTGGGCTGAAACCTGATGGAAAGTGCTTGGTATTGAGGTCAAGGAGAGTTAGGATCAGGCTTGGGGGAGAGGGCTCCTAGCAGGGGTAACAGCATGAGCACAGGCCTGGCATGGAAGGAGGTTGATGAGAGCCTAGAACAGAGAGAGTCAGGCTCTCTAAGTCTGGCAAGGAGTATGGACTTTCTCCTGAGGGCACTGGGGAGCCATGGTAGAGGTTTGAGCAGGGGAGTGGTGGGGAAGATTGGTTTTAGGAAGGTCTTTCAGGCTGCCTTGGGGAAGGGATTGAAGCTCCAAGGGGGTATCTCGTGGGGCCTCAGAGGTGGGAAGATGGGGAGGAGATGGCCCTAGGGGGCAGGAACGGGGTCCCTGTGACATGGTGCCCGCCTGCAGATTGGACAGCCCACACTGCTGCTGTATGTGGACGCAGGCCCTGAGACCATGACCCAGCGGCTCCTGAAGCGCGGAGAGACCAGTGGGCGTGTGGATGACAATGAGGAGACCATCAAAAAGCGGCTGGAGACCTATTACAAGGCCACAGAACCCGTCATCGCCTTCTATGAGAAACGTGGCATCGTACGCAAGGTGTGCCCCGCTGGGCCTGGGGGAGCTCTGGGAAACATGGGCTCCTGCGTGGCTCAGCCTCAGCTCGCTGTGTGGCCTCAGGCCATCCCCTGTCCCCGGGCTTCAGTTTCCCCACTGGTTCAATGGGGGGCTGCTGTCAATTAGGTTGGGCTCGGGGATGCAGGCGTGGCCTCTGGGGCCTGCCATGGCGAGGCCCACCTGCTCCACCTGGTGACTCAGCCCTTGCGGCCCGTCTCTCCACAGGTCAATGCTGAGGGCTCCGTGGACAGTGTCTTCTCCCAGGTCTGCACCCACCTGGACACCCTGAAGTAGCAACGCTGGAGCTGCTTCCCCAGCTCTGGGCCCTGCCCCACCGCTGTCCTGATCCGAAGTCCTACTGGCCTGAGCGCAGCGCCTCCACCCTGCCCGGCTGAGCACAGGCGGAGGAAGCTGCTTATCCTGTTTTCATGGACAGCTGAGCACTAAAGGAATTTCTAAGGACATTTGGTTTTGTACCTTTTTCTTTGCTTCCAGTTGGAGTTGATACATGTGCTTGTGCCCACCTGGCCAGGAGTCCCCAGCCCCTCACCCTCCGTCCCTTCTAGGCCCCTCAGCCCCCACTTTGGCAGTCACCCCTCCTCAAGCTCTTCTGGGAGGCGCAGGGCCCTTCCTCGCACAGGGCATGTCTGGCCTGAGGACCTGACGCTGACCGAGTGGCGGGGCCCCTGCTCCTGGAGGCTCATGTTCAGGCAGAGCTGGCTCCAGCCCGGGCTCCTGTGCATCTTGCTCTGTGCCCTTGGCTCTGACTGCATCTCTCTGAGCACATGTTCCATGCCTGGCCCTTGCCGGGGCCTGGACTGCACAGGCAGCAAGGTCATGGGCTGAGTAGGGCTTCCTGAGCAGTGGGGACAGCCCATGCCAGTGAGCCCAGTGGGCAGTGAATTGGCTTCTTTGGTGCCAGAGGCTTTGAGGATCTGAAAAGGGCATCTCAATGGCATGGGTGGGTGTGGAGTCATGTCATTGAAATTGAATGGGGGAGGCCGGACGATGGCTCACGCCTGTAACCCCAGCACTTTGGGAGGCTGAGGCGGGAGGATCACCTGAGGTCAGCAGTTCAAGAGCAGCCTGGTCAACATGGCAAAACCCCTTCTCTACTAAAAATACAAAAATTAGCCGGCATGGTGGCATGCACCTGTATTTATTCACAGCTACTCAGGAGGCTGAGGCAGGAGAACTTCTTGAACCTGAAAGGTGGAGGTTGCAGTGAGCCAAGATTGCACCACTGCACTCCAGCCTGGGTGACAGAGCAAGACTCCGTCTCAAAAAAACAAAAGGGAATTGAATGGGGGGAGTCACGGTGGGGCTGAGACCTGAAGGACCTCCCCTTGTGTGGCCCTGGACACAGCTTCCCCAACCCCCCCAGCCATTTCCAGTTCTAAAACAGGCTCAATGTCTCCCTTGCCCCCACCTCAAGGTCAGGATGAGAACCCGCTGAGTGAGGGGTGTATGTTGTCCATTGCCATGGCCATGGGGGCTGGGGACCAGAGCAGCCTGGCGGGAAGAGTGCCGGGCCTGGGTGACTTGGGGACACCCCAGAATCCCCTAGGGAGAACCATCTTTTCTTCCTGAGCTCTTTCATTCTTTCACCTCATCTCGGAGGCTCAATTTGGTACCCAGGTGTCCTTAACACCTAATCTGGCTCAAGCTGGGCTCCCTTTAAAGCCAAGAGAGCCTCTGAGGGCCACGCCTGCTGGAATGAAATCCAAACAGTTGGGGCTGCTCATGGCAAGTGGGGCCGGCTTTTCATTTCCATTGGTTATTTAAAGCTTTCTTTACAATAAACCATTTTAAGTTATAAAAGGTGAATCTATTGAAAGACGAACATGAGGCTGGGCACAGTGGCTCACGTCTGTAATCCCAGCACTTTGGGAGGCCAAGGCAGGCAGATCACCTGAGGTTGGGGGTTCGAGACCAGCCTGACTAACATGGTGAAACCCTGTCTGTACTAAAAATACAAAATTAGCTGGATGTGGTGGCGCATGCCTGTAATCCCAGCTACTCGGGAGGCTGAGGCAGGAGAATCACTTGAACCCAGGAGGCGGAGGTTGCAGTGAGCCGAGATTGCACCAGTGAACTCCAGGCTGGGCAACAATAGTCAAACTGTCTAAGAGAGAAAGAATGAGAGAAAGAGAGAGGAAGGAAGGAAAGGAAGGAAGGAGAGAGAAAAGAAAGAGAAAAGGAGGCCGGGTGCAGTGGCTCACACCTGTAATCCCAGCACTCTGGGAGGCAAAGGCGGGTGGATCATGTGGTCAAGAGATCCAGACAATCCTGGCCAATATGGTGAAACACCGTCCTACTAAAAATAAAAAAATTAGCTGGGGGTGGTGGTGCGTGCCTGTAGTCCCAGCTACTCAAGAGGCTGAGTCAGGAGAATTGCTTGAACCCAGGAGGTAGAGGTTGCAGTGAGCCGAGATCGCACCACTGCACTCCAACCTGGCGACAAAGCAAAACTCTGTCTCAAAAAAAAAAAAAAAAGAGAGAAAGAGAAAGGAAGAACATGAAGGAAATAAGCAGGAGGTTGGAGGAGCTGGCAGGAGACAGGCATGCTGTAGGGGAGCCATCCTGTCCGGTGGAGCCATGGCGGGGCTGTGCGGAAGCCTCTGTGGCGCGTCCTCAGTTTCCTGCATCTGCAGTGTGAGGCACGCAGGGACGCAGCAAGCTGCAGGTCCTGGGTCCTGCATCTGTCAAGCTTGATTCACACACACACTCACATTCCCACTCACACAGTCACACATGTCTGCACACACACATTTACACATGCACACATTCACACACACGTGCACACAAACCACTCATGTTCACACACATATTTGCACACTCACAGTCACACAGGCACATGCACACACCACACACACTCACACACACATGCACACACAAACCACTCACATACTGTTACACGCATACACACTGTCTCACACATCCATTCTGTCTCAGGATGAAGACAAAGTAATAAAGATAAGGAGGGGTTTGGTGGGGTGGATCCTAATTCTTTATCATCTGCTTTATACTTATTTTTAGGACAGCTTCATTCATCCGGGTGAGTCCCAGTTTGTGAAACCTAAGCTGATTCAAATTGTCAAACTATTCACCAAAGAATCACTTTATCCACTTAAACAATATCTATCTATCTATCATCTCTCTCCCTCTTTCTCTCTCATCTGTCTGTCTAGATGCAGATACACTCTTTGCTGAAAACTTGGAAACATAAAAAGTTTAAAGCTCTGGGAACCGCCACCCCATCCTTGCCTCCGTAAACCTTCCTTTGGGAATTTCCTTCAAGCATATTTGTTCATTCTGCGAACATTGCTGGAGCACCTGCCGTGCCAGCAAGACAGAGGCTCCGAGGCCCCTGCCCGGCTGCGATATGGATCCCGGCGCAAGGGGAGGACCTCTGCTCACAACATCCCATCAGACCCACTCAATCAAGACCAGTTCTGGGCAGCTGAGTGTACCCAAGCTCAGAGGGGACCTAGTGGTGGGAGGTTCCTTGAGCGAGAGCTCTGGGGCGGGGCCCTGAAGACACCTGGGAGTTCACCACAGGAGAGAGAGCACGGGCGGCAGGGCAGAGGGAACAGCTCTGCAGAGCCGCAGAGGTGGAAAGGGCCTGAGGGTGTGGGGAGAGCTGAGACCGCAGAGGGGGCTGTAATGCAGGCTAGAGGGGTCACGGTAGCGAGAGACAAGGCTGGCGGTGTAAGAAACAGACTCACAGTGTTTCAAATGGCGACGCACGTATCTGGCTTTTCTCATAAGGGCAATGAGAGGGTAAGAGACGTTTGTTTGTTTTTTTGTTTTTGTTTTTTTTTTTGCAACAGAGTCTCTATCTTCCAGGCTATAGTTCAGTGGTGTGATCTCAGCTTACTGCAACCTCTGCCTCCTGAGTTCCAGCAATCCTCCCACTTCAGCCTCCCAAGTGGCTGGGACTACGGGTGTGCACCACCACCCCCGGCTAATTTTTAAAAATATTTAGTTATTTTTTATTTTTTATTTTTTGGTGAGATGGAATTTCACTCTTGTTGCCCAGGCTGGAGTGCAATGGTGTGATCTTGGCTCACTGCAACCTCCGCCTCCCAGGTTCAAGCGATTCTCCTGCCTCAGCCTCCTAACTGGGGTTACAGGCATGCGCCACCACGCCCGGCTAATTTTGTATTTTTTAGTAGAGATAGGGTTTCTCCAGGTTGGCCAGGCTGGTCTTGAACTCCTGACCTCGTGATCCACCCGCCTCGGCCTCACAAAGTGCTAGGATTACAGGCATGAGCCACCCTGCCTGGCCTTTATTTATTTAATGTAATTAATTAATTTATTTTGAAATAGGGTTTCACTCTCTCACCCAGGCTGGAGCATATGGCGCGATCTCAGCTGACTGCAACCTCTGCCTCCTAGGTTCGAGCTATCCTCCCACCTCAGCCTCCCGAGTAGCTGGGACCACAGGCACATACCACCATGTCCAGCTAACTTGTTGTTGTTGTTGTTGTTGTATTTTTGGTAGAGACGGGGTTTCACCATGTTGCCCAGGCTGCTCTTGGACTCCTGAGCTCAAGTGATCCGCCCACCTCAGCCTCCCAAAGTGCTGAAATTGCAAATGTGAACCACCACGCCTGGCTTAACTTTTATTTTTTATTGTAGACAGGGGTCTTATTGCCCAGACTGGTTTTGAACTCCTGGTCTCAAGTGATCCTCCAGGCTCTGCCTTCCAAAATACTGGGGTTACAGGTGTGAGCCACCTCATCTGACCAGTTTTTGTTTTTTGTTTGGTGTGTGTGTGTTTTTTTTTTTTAACAAATATTGGAAGAAAAAAATATGATGAACACCTGTATACCCATCATAAACATTCAGCAATTGTTAACATTTTCCCATACTTCCTTCTTTGTTTAACTTTTGCCAAAGTATTTTATTTTTATTTATTTATTCGAGGCAGAGTCTGACTCTGTTGCCCAGAGTGGTGTGATCTTGGCTTACTGCAACCTCTGCCTCCCGGGTTCAAGCAATTCTTGTGCCTCAGCCTCCAGAGTAGCTGGGACTACAGATGCGCGCCACCACACCCAACTAATTTTTGTATTTTCAGTAGAGATGGGGTTTCATCATGTTGGCCAGGCTGGTCTCAAACTCCTGACCTCAGATGATCTACCCGCCTCGGCCTCCTAAAGTGCTGGGATTACAGACATAAGCCACCTCGCCCAGACTTGCCAAAGTATTTTAAAGTAAATTACAAATATGAGAAAAATTTGCCCCTAAAATATGACCAAAGTCCGGGTGTGGTGGCTTACGCCTGTAATCCCAGCACTGTAATCCCAGCTATTCAGCAGGCTGAGGCAAGAGAATCACTTGAACCCGGGAGGCGGAGGTTGTGGTGAGGCGAGATTATGCCACTGCATTCCAGCCTGGGCAAGAGAATGAGACGCTGTTTCAAAAAATAAATAACTAAAAATAAAATAAATAAAGTATGACCAAAAATAACATTTTCCTAAATAACCACAATTTGGAGTTTCAATAGCACTAAATTCACACCCCTGCCACTCTCACACACACTGTCATAATAGCTAATACTCAGCTAGTGTGCAATTTTCCCCCGTGTCTCCAAAATGTGTCTTACAGCCGGTCTGTTGAAACTGGGATGCAATCCAGCACTGCACACCGCATTTGGTTGTGATGTTCATCAGATCTCTTTATTCATTTATTTATATTTTTATTGAGACAGTCTCACTCTGGTCGCCCAGGCTGGAGTGCAGTGGTGCACTCTTGGCTCACTGGAACCTCCACCAGCCAGGCTCAAGTGATTCTTGTGTCTCAGTATCTCAAGTACCTGGGACTACAGACGTGTGCCACCATGGCTGGCTAATTTTTGGGGGGGGTTTCTCGATGTTGGTCAGGCTGGTCTCGAACTTCCGACCTCAGGTGATCGGCCTGCCTCAGCCTTCCAAAGTGCTGGGATTACAGGTTTGAGACACCGTGCCCAGCCTCCAAGATCTCTTTTAATTGTTAATTTTTTTTTTTTTTTTTTTTTTTTTTTTTGAGATGAAGCCTCACTTTGTCTCCCAGGCTGGAGTGCAGTGGCAGGATCTCGGCTCACTGCAACCTCCGCTTCCTAAGTTCAAGTGATTCTCCTGCCTCAGCCTCCCAAGTAGCTGGGATCACAGGCGTGCACCACCACACCTGGCTAATTTTTGCATTTTTAGGAGAGGCTGGGTTTCACCATGTTGGCCAGGCTGGTCTTGAACTCCTGACCTTAGGCGACCTGCCCACCTTGGCCTCCCGAAGTGCTGGGATTACAGGCGTGAGCCACCGCACCTGGCAAGATCTCCTTTAATCTAGGACCATCTTTCTGTGAAGGAAGCAGCTGTTCTGCAGAACATTTACTCTTCTACCTTCACCTGTAACTCCTTGCGGTGGAGTTCAACTTGCTCCTTTATCCTCAACATTTCTGTAAACTGTTAAGTTAATTGTAAAGACTTCGTAGATTCAGGTTAAGCCTTTGGGACACGAATACCTAACAGACTAATAGGCGAGGCTTGTGAAGGGTCTTAAATCCAAGCAGGAAAGTCAGATCTGCAGCGCTTCCAGCTTTGGTGTCCGCATGAATATCCCTGGGGGGTGTCTTTTGAAAAAGCCGATTCTGATTCAGCAGGTCCAGGTTGGGTGGTGACCCCCAGGCTGCTGGTCTTCGGTTGACACTGTGAGTAGCTTTGGGAGATCCTGCTCGGGGAGGGAGGGCCAGAGGGGGCCCGTGGAGGCAGGAGCTCAGGGAGGAATGTGGAGGAGGAGGGGCCCCTCCAGGGTCAGCGAGTGCTAACCCCAACTGGTGACCTGAGAGATGCACGGTGTGGTGTTGGGTTGGATAATGTCAATGCTGTCACACTCTTCTTGTCTCTAGGGACACTCCAGGGAGTGGCTTGTCCCAAGGTGCTGGAACATTCTAACCAGTCAGTGGGATTAGAGCCTCTATGACCTGGGGTTTCAGAGAGGGGAGTGCTCCCGGGCGGGACTCACTGGGTAGTGGCCTCAGATGTAACCCCCAGACTGCACCCCCAGGTCTTGGCCTCGAGAGCCCTGAGGGCCTGGGCCGGAGGCGCTGAAGTGGGAGAGGAAGGAAGTGGGGAGCAAAGGAGGCCAAGGCTGTCGCCTCCCAGCCGATCAAGGGGCCTCGCGTAAACAGGAAGGCCTGGTGGCTCCGGGAGGGGGGGCTTCGGAGGGGTGGGAGCCAGGAGCCCCACTGGACATGTGCAGCTTGTGCACACAGGGCTTCCTCACTGGGGAAGTGGGCCCACAGAGGCTGTATGGTTGGCCCCAGGTTGCACAGCAGCAGGGGCATGGGTGAGACCCCTGTGCCCAGGGGTTCTAGTGTGTGGGCCCTGCCTAGGTTGCCATGGTGGTAATATACACTGAAATAACAATGAGCCAGGCTCTGTGGCTCACACCTGTAATCCCAACACCGAGGTGCCGGGTGAGTCCCTTTCCCTCTTGGTTCTCAGTTGCTCTTTCTATGAGCTCAGAGCCCTTACAACTCAGAGGTTCTAGAATCCTGGCCCAGTGGAATCCTCTGTCTCCTAGGGGCTTTCATGTGTTCTTCAGCTCTTGGGGGGTGTGTTTCATCAGGAAGGCCAATTTCACCAAGGTTTTTGGAGGCCGCAGCTCCCAGGGCCCCTTCCTTGGGGAAAGAGAGGGTGGCTTTCAGGGACTCTGCTCTTCTAGAACAGAGTAGGGTCTGGCAGGACGTGACCAGACCCTACTCTTGGGGATTCATTTCCCCCTCTTCAGAGACCCTGTCCCTGGACTCAGAATGCCCCCAACACCCGTGGGGGCTCAAATCATCGCCTTTGAGATTTTGGGCCGTGTAATCCAGTGGTCAAACCCACTCATTGATTCACAAGCTTCTTCAACACCTACCAGGCCAGGCACTATTCCGAGTGCCAGGGATTCAGAAGCAAACGAGGCAAAACCCCGGTCCTCATAGAACTTCTGTTCTGGAAGGCAGACAGACAAATCAACAGTGGATAGTGTGTGGCGGGTCACAGTGGCTCACGGCTGTAATCCCAACACTTTGGGAGGCTGAGGCTGGTGCAGTACTTGAGCTCAAGTGTTCAAGACCAGCCTGGCCAATATGGTGAAACCCTATCTCTACTAAAAGTACAAAATTAGCCGGGCGTGGTGGCACATGCCTGTAACCCCAGCTACTCAGGAAGCTAAGGCACGAGAATCCGCTGAGAGGTGGAGTTCGCAGTGAGCTGAGATCACGCCGCTGCACTCCAGCCTGGGTGACAGAACAAGACTTTGTCTCAAAAACAAAAAAACAGTATCTAGTGTCAGATGGTGCCACGTGGGCCCCATTGCTAGTGGGAGAAGAGGGCCGTTTTAAATGTGCTGCTTAGGGAAGACCTTGCTGGCCATGTGACATTTGATCAGGGATGAGGGAGCAAGACCTGTGATTACCTAGAGGAAGAGTGTTTCTGGGAGCAGTAACAGCCAGTGCAAAGGCCCTGGGGTAGGCATGTGCTTGGCACATTTGCAAAATAGCAAGGAGCTGGAGTGGAGTGGGGTGGCGGTGAGCAGAAGGGGAGGCTGAAGAGGGGGCAGGGAGACCCTCTCTGGTCTTTTTAGGGGCTTTGGCTTTGACTCTGAGGGAGACGATGGCCAGTGAAGGGTGCTGAGCACAGCCAGGATGGAACTACACTCAGGCTTCCTTGATAGCGGAGAAAGGGCTGGGGGCAAGGAGGAAGCAAAGTGGACTCAGTGCAGGGGCTGCGGACTGTGATATTCCAAGATGGGGGTGGCTGTGGGTGGTGAGAAGCAGCCAGATTCCACAGTCCCTGGGAAGCTGAGGGACGGTCAGCCAGATTTGCTGTGGCTTGGACGAGGGCATGAGAGAAAGAGACAAGGCCAACCCCAAGGCTTGTGTAGTGGGAGGAGGTCAAGGTCTGAGATGGAGAAACTGAGGCAGGAGCAGTTTGCAGAGAAAGAACAGAGCCCAGTTTTCAATATGTGGAGTCTGAGATATCAGACATCCAGGGGCCTGGAGACGGGGGAAGTTCTGGCTGGAGACATCCAGTCGGGAGCCCTTCATATCTAGATGGTATTTAAAGCTGCTGTCTAGCCGAGGTTGTCTGAAGCAGGCCTTCTCAAACGTTGACGTACACACGATTCCCCTGGGAATCTTGTGAAAACACAGGTTCAGATCCAGCAGGTCTGGAACAGGACCTGAGAGTCTGCATTTTTATTTTTTTTTCCTAAGACGGAGTCTCACTCTGTCTCCAGGCTGGAGTGCAGTGGTGCAATCTCAGCTCACTGAGATCAACCTCTGCCTCCCGGGTTCAAGTGATTCTCTTGCCTCAGCCTCATGAGTAGCTGGGATTACGGGCACGCACCACCACGCCTAGTTTTTGTATTTTTAGTAGAGATGAGATTTCACCACCTTGGCCAGACTGGTCTCCAACTCCTGACTTCAGGTGATCCACCTGCCTCAGACTCCAAAAGTGCTGAGATTATAGGTGTGAGCCACCGTGCCCACGGTGCATTTCTTTTTATTTAAATTTTTTCAATTTTTATTTTTAGTTATTTTTGAGACAGAGTCTTGCCCTGTTGCCCAGGCTGGAGTGCAGTGGCACGATCTCAGCTCACTGCAACCTCCACCTCCTGGGTTCAAGAGATTCTCCTGCCTCAGCCTCCCAGGTAGCTGGAATTATAGGCACCCATCACCATGCCCAGCTAATCTTATTTTTAGTAGAGATGGGGTTTCACCATGATGGCCAAGCTGGTCTTGAACTCCTGACCTCATGTGATCTACCCGCCTCGGCCTCCCAAAATGCTGGGATTATAGGCATGAGTCACGGCACCTGGCCCTTCATTTTTTATTTTTTAGAGACAGAGTCTTGCTCTGTCATCCAGGCTGGAGTGCAGCGACATGATCACAGCTCAGTGCAGCCTTGAACTCCTGGGCTTAAGCAATCCTCCCGCCTCAGCCTCCTGAGTAGCTGGAACTGCAGGCTTAAGCCACTGTGCCTGGCTCAAATCTGCATTTCTAAGAAGCTTCCAGAAGAAACTAAGACCACACTTTGAGTAGCAACAGTCTAGGGCATTATATTTTGGGGCCAAGACTCGTTGGTGGGTAACAAAATCAACAGATGAGCTTGTGATGAGTAGTGAAAGAAAATGCGACAGGTTGGGGGTTACAGGAGGGCATCACAGCCGCAAAGCTACCTATGGGACCACTAAATGCTTGTTTCTATTATTTGAGCCTGAGTCCCAGGGTCTGTGAGAAAAATCTGACTTGGGAGTGAGGGTAAACAGAGACGGAAGAGGCCAGCCCTGGGGGAACATGGAGGAACCAGTGAGGAGACAGATAAGACGACCAGGAAGGTGGGAGGAAAGCCAGGACAGAATGTTTTGGAAGCTAAGGGAAAAAAGGCCTTGATTTGAATTATCCTCTGCCTCTTCCCAGCCCTGTGGCCTTACAAACCTGAGCCTTAGTTTCTTTCATTGTAAAATGCTGACATGACAGCCTTGGCCACTGAAGTGACTGCAAAGTGGCACTTGGCACAGGGCCAGGCAAGTTTGTGGATGGTGGCGTGATTCTAATTCTTGTCTTGCCTTTTGAACTCCTCCAGACCAGCAGGCTGTCCTCCCCTTGTGCAGATGAAGAAACTGAGGCTTAGAAAGCAGAAAGATCTGGCTGGGCACGGTGGCTCACGCCTGTAATCCAAGCACTTTGGGAGGCTGAGGTTGATCTCAGTGGTCACTCGAGGTCAGGAGTTCAAGACCAGCCTGGGCAACATGGTGAAACCCCGTCTCTACTAAAAGTACAAACATTAGCCAAGTGTGGTGGTATGCACTCCCAGCTACTCAGGAGGCTAAGGCAGGAGACTCGCTTGAACACACCATTGCACTGATCTGGGTAACAGAGCAAGACTCCAGCTCAAACAAACAAAGATCTTGCCTGGGGCTACCTGGCCAGTGTGGGGCAGAGCCTGGGCACCCCGCTCCCAGACCAGTTCTCTCTCTTTCCTTTGTCCTGTGGGTCTGGTCCTGCTGTTATCAACGGCTTCTGGCTCCAGGCTGGTGGTGGAGACGGTCAGCCGCCTGGTGGGTCCCTGGGGGCCGCCTGAAATTCCTTCAGTGGCCAGTGGCCAAGGTGGACGTGCTCCGTCCTTTCCTGCAGCCCTGGCCTTCCTGGACGGGGGAAGAAGGAGCAGAATAAGAGCATCTGCCCTCTGTGGGGTCCTGGCACAGGGGCCTGGCCATCAGCCATGTGTCTCTCCAGTGTTCCCAGACGGCACCTGAATGCATCTGTATCAGTCAGAGCCCCGGCAGGAAACAGATGGCACGTTCCAGTAGGATCATTAGAGGAGAGTTTGATGAAGGGTCTGTTTACACAGGTGTGGTCAGGGTGTAGGGAAGTCCCAGGGGACAGTGCAGAACCCCAGGGCTGGCAGCAGTGTGGGCTGTGACCACCCTCAGCCTGAAGGGGCCAGGGGAGGAGCTGAGTTCACAGCCAGACAGGGCTGGGTGGAGGGGGTCCCCAATAGGACCGTGGCCTTCAGTGGAGGGAGGCCACCAGTATGCAGTGACTCTGCAGGGAAGGGGCTGGAGGATGGAGCCTCTTCCCCCTGCCTCCTCTGGTCTCCTCGGGGGTGGGGTGGGGAAGTGGATGTGTCCTGCAGGAGGGAGAGTACGGCTGCGGGATGTGGGCTAACCCAAGGTCTGTACCCAGCTGTGAGGCTGTGTGGCCCTTTAGCTTCCTGGGGCAAAGTCCAGGACTGGCCTTTGCTCCTAGGAACCAATGACAAGCCCACCTCTCTGGGCCTCCGTGATCTCCACCCTGCCTTGCCTTCTAGGGTCCCTCATGCTTGCTCGATTTCTATTGTTTTTTTTTTTTTTTTTGGTGAGACAGTCTTGCTCTGTCGCCCAGGCTGGAGGGCAATGGCATGATCTTGGCTTACTGCAACCTCCACCTCCCGGGTTCAAGCGATTCTCCTGCCTCAGTCTCCCGAGTAGCTGGGATTACAGGTGTGCGCCACCATGCCCGGCTAATTTTTGCATTTTTAGTAGAGACGGGCTTTCACCATATTGGCCAGGCTGGTTTGAACTCCTGACCTTGTGATATACCCACATCAACCTCCCAAAGTGCTGGGATGACAGGTGTGAGCCGCCGCAGCCAGCCGGTCCCTCATGCTTTCAACAAATCTATCTCAAGAGCCAAAAGCCCTGGGCTCTGTGTGAGGGACACAGTGTCAAAGGGCGTCAAAGTCTCTGGCCTCGTGGGGCTTCTAGTCAAGTAGAGAGACACATGCAGATGGCTGCACACAGGCTGGAGGTGTGACGGGAAAGGGCAGGGTGCCGTGGGAGCCAGAGGTGACCTCTGCTTCACCCCCCTCTCTCTGTGGTCCCAGTCTCCTCCTTCCTCCTTGAGGTGTCTGGGGTAGGGGCCCCGGTGCTTCCTGGAGTCCACCTGGAGTCTTTCCTGCTTTCTAGAGAATCCACTGGGTCTTGTTTACAAGGTGGATGGGGATAGAATGTGCAGTGCGGAGGGAAGGGGAGGGAAGGAGGTTTGGGAAGAGTCTCCTGTGGGGTCCCTGTTACTGCCTCAGACACCCCAAACCCCCTGTGACACCTGCAGCCCCTGACACATCTGTCCCTCACTCCAAACTCAGCTCAGTGGATGGTGGCAGGGAGGGAGTAGATGAGCTTGGAGCCAGGCAGCCCTGGGGTCACCACCCTGCAGCTAGGGTTCCTCCTCTGTCAAGTTGGGGTATAAATAACGGTGCCCACCTCCTGGGGCGTCTGTGAGGATTCAGAGCTGATAAGGTGAACGCCTAGGGCGGGCCCTGGTGCAGAGAGCGCTCAGCCCCTAGGGCTGGATTAACTGTCCCTGAGGCACAGATCTTGGTCTGCAGCCTGGAGAAACCTCACAGCCACCCACAAACCCCCACGGAGCCACCCTTTGCCTCTGCGTGCCTGTGGCCTCATCTCTGAGGTTACAGGAAAAGGCAGAGGAGATGGCCCTCTCAGCGTAGCCCCCTGGGAGAGGACGCTCTCCCTTGACCTCACAGCCATGCTTGGCTGCAAACTGGCCAGGCAGCCTCAAGGTTGTGCGAGCAAAACTAGCCCTAATCCCCACCCAAGGAGCCACACCCACCCTCCCCGCCTGTGATGCTTCTGCAGAGACAAACACACAGCTGACTCTTTTCACCAGGGCCGGCCAACAAGCACAGAGAGGCCAGGCCTCAGACCCAGGGCTGACATCCTCCCTCCGGAGGCACCCAGGGCTCCAGCCTTCTCCCTCCCTGGGCCTTGATTTCTTCACCTGTATCCAGGACAGGTTGATCAGGGAGAAGAACCTTCTGGCTCCATCTCACTGTGGGTCCTGCCAGCACACATAAAGATTTGCCCTCTCACACAAATATTTGCCCTTTCAAAGCCCAGCTCTGCCAGCGTCCTTCTGCTCAAGAACCCTCCATGACTCCCAGTGGCCCTGAGGACAAAGTCCTGACATTGGAGGCCCTCCCAGTGCAGGGCCACACTCTGTCTCTCCAGCTTCCTGTCCCCACCACACCCCTCCTGGTCCCATGGTGGTCTGACTGCTTCCTGCTTCTGTGCCTTTGCTTAGTCTGGCACCCCTGCCTGGCATGCCCTCCTCACCCCTTCTCCTCCCCACTCCTAGCTCACCCAGTCTTTCCAAGGGCAGACCTACTGCCAGTCCCTCCAGGTGGCTCAGGCTTCCTTCTCTGAGCTTCCATAGGCCTGGGCCTGGGTGCTACCTGTGAGTAGCACCATGGTGAGTACACAGTAGGTGCTTACTGTTTGCAGAATGAACATGGAACAGTTTAGGGACTGCCACCCAGCTCAGGGAGCACTGAAGGGGAAGTGTCTCCTGTATGTCCCAGGGCTCAGTGCTGTAGTGTCCTGACCCTCAGAAATCTCACAACAGCTTGGCCAGGAAGGCTCCATCGTGCCCTACTTTGCAAGCAGCGGGGCTGAGGATTGAGGGGACTTGCCTAAGGTCTCATGGCTCAGAGTAAGCAAAGCAGGATTTGAACCCAGGGCCATCTGACTTCAGAAGTGCCATTAAAGTCCCCATCATTTGGAGCTATCTTTTTCTTCTTCTTTTGAGACAGTCTCACTCTGTCACCCAGGCTGGAGAGCAGTGGTCTGATCTCGGCTCACTGCAATCTTCGCCTCCTGGGTTCATGTGATTCTCCAGCCTCAGCCCCCCAAGTAGCTGGGACTATAGGCACATGCCAGCATGCCCAGCTGATTTTTGTATTTTTAGTAGACATGGGCTTTCTCCATGTTGGCCAGGCTGGTCTTGAACTTCTGACCTCAAGTGAACTGTCTGCCTTGGTCTCCCAAAGTGCTGGGATTATAGGCATAAGCCACCGCACCCGGCGTGGAGCTGTCCTTTGTCCATGAAGGATTTTCCACCCATGAAGGCATCAGACGTGAAGTGTGTGGCCCTGGCCCGAGCCACCTTGCTGTGCCACTTTGGGACTTCCCTCCCTGGCCTGAGTCTCAGTTTTCCTGCCTGCTAGGCATCCCTGTGTCAACTGCACTTAGAAGGCCAGTTTGGTGCCCGAAGAGACATGGTGGTGGAGGTAGGCAGCCTCCCAGCACTACCATCTTCTTGGACCAGTGATCTCAACATATCGGGTCTCTGTTTACTCATCTGCAAAATGGGATCATTGAGCACATAGGGTCATGAATTCCACAGAAACTACTTTAGCCAAGCCCAGCCCCCTGAAAGGGCTCCTCAGTGGGCTGTTAGGGTGATTGTTTTCTTCTTCGGGGCCACCTGATGCGTCCCCACCTACCAGCCTTGCAGAGGGTGGGATGGGAGGGTGGGGTGCTTGGGGAGACAAGCCTAGAGCCTGGGCCCTCCCTCCCACCCTCCTGCCTCCCCCCACCCCAGGGCCCCCCACCCAGCGACAAAGCCTGTGGCACTTCCTCTACCCGCCTGGCAGGCGGCCTGGCCCAGCCCCTTCTCTAAGGAAGCGCATTTCCTGCCTCCCTGGGCCGGGCTGGATGAGCTGGGAGCTCCCTGCTGCTGGTCATACCCCAGCTTCCATCTGCGCCCCCAGCCAGGACTGCTGCCGTCACTGCCGTCCACTGGAGCCCAGCACCCGCTCCCCGCCCATTCGTCAGACAGCGACCCCGGCCCAGCCCCACGTCCCTGTCTACTTCTCCTGACCCCTCGGCCGCCACCTCAGAAGGCTGGAGCAGGGACGCCGTCGCTCCAGCTGCCTGCTCCCCTTGGGTCCCCGCGTGAGCTCACGCCGGCCTTGGTGCCCACCTGCAGCCCTGCCCCTGGACACCGGATAAGGCCCAGCGCACAGGCCCCCGCGTGGACAGCATGGATCGTGGCACACTCCCTCTGGCCGTTGTCCTGCTGCTGGCCAGCTGCAGCCTCAGCCTCGCAAGTAGGTGTCCAGGGACCCGGGGTGGGGAGACTCGGCCTCTGGTGTACAGACCAGGCCCCAAGTGTACCCGGCCTCCTTCCTATATCCTGAGCTCACGCCCAGCAGGGCCATCCTTGGGGCTTTGGAGGGTCACGGACCCTCCCAGTTTGCTGAAACTAAATGATTATGCAGGACTTTGGGTGTTGAAAGCCTCGGGCAAACTGGGCTAACTCATTCACTTTAACCCTAGCATCTGGTGTCTGTTCTCCCAGCTGCATTCCATTACTGGAAGCCCAGGTCCCAGAATGCTGTGCAGCCCTGGGAGAGTTTCCTGCCCTCTCTGGGCCTTGAGTTTTCCAAAGAGGAATGGGTGGGAAGGAGGGCCCACAGCCTGGGCTCTGAGTGCTGGCTCTGGGTTCAAATCTCACGTAGGGTGTTCCTCGTGGTGTGATCTCAGGAACTGCCTTCGGGCCTCTGAGCCAAGTGGGGATAACGGACTTCCTTCCCTCTCAGAGCTGCTGAGAAGTTCGGTGGCAAAGGATCATTGCAGAGAGGGCTCTGGCAGGCTGGTCACTTCTGTGTTGTTTATTTTTAGCTTTAAGTTCCTCCAGCTTACCTCCCAGGGCCTTTGAGCAGCTCCCAGAACCCTTTGAACAGGCCAAGGCTGCAGGGCCCTGCCCTTCCTCCCTCCCTGCTCCCTGATTCCCAGGAAGGGTTCAGGAGGGGGTGCTGGCCAGGTTAGGGGTTCTGTGGGACTCCTCGGCCTGGGGACTCTTCCAAGGGATCATGGCCTCTGCTGCTTTCTGAAACTGACCAGAGGAGGGGTGGTAAGGAACCAGGGATGCCCACCCCCACGTCCCATTCCCGACCCCTTGGGCACCTCAAGCTGCTGGCCGGTCCTGTGGACATCCCTTGACCCACCTGCACATCCAGGGGCTTCCCGAGGGATCTGGGGGAAAGGGGGCAGAAGTGAGCTAAGAGTGTGGGGAGAAAAGGGAAGGAAAATGGCAGTGGAGCAGCCACCTTCTACCCACCTCCCCACCCCACAGCATTTTAGAGTTCCTGGTTCTGGGTCTCTGAAGCTCTTCCCACCACCTGATTGAACGGAAACTGAGTTTCAGACACAGTAAGTGACTTAGCAGGGATTTGACTAACCGCCTGCAGCTTCCCAAACGTTTGCTGCTATCAAGGTTTGATAGGGCGACCCCTCTTAATACAGCTCACAAGGCCTGCAAGATGGCTGCTGCCATCATCCCCATTTTACAGAAGAGAAAATGGAGGCTCTGACTTGCCAAGTTCACACAGTTAAGACAGAGCCCCTGCCTAAGCTCCAACATCTACCTCCTTGGCTGTCTAGGCTTCCCTCTTCGTCTCCCGCATTTCTTGCTGTGGTAACACTCTCTTCCTCTTGGTCGTTAGAGAAAGCTCCTTGCAGATGTTTAGGGCCTGATTTTAAAGGATCAAAGGCAGTGGTGTGCTGGTAAATAATTAACAACAGGGTGGGGGGCTCAATTTGTGGATAGTGTTTGTGGATTTCCACAGCGTATGTACTCCCAGTCGGCTGACTTCAAGCCACCAACTCCCCAAGCTCAGAGTTGGGAATCAATGCCCAGTAGCATTGATTCTCCAGGTTGGTTCTCCAGGGTCTCTACAGGGGCAGGTCACATTGGGAGCAGAGGTGACAGTCGGGGGAGTAAAATAATTAGGAAGAAATAAATTTGGACATTCATGATCTTTTCAAAATAGTAATAGCCATGTAACAGCCAGTTGGATAAACTCCTGGAAATGTATCAATCTGGTCCTGTGAGCGGGTAGGAGCTGGTCCTGGTGCACCAGGGGTCACAGGCTCAAAGGTACAACAGGCCATCAGCCCAACTCATTTATGGTCCAGGAAGCTGAGGCCCATGGAGGGTAGAGGGGAGCCTGGGGCCAGGGCCTGGAACCCAGAGGTCCCTGCTGGGGGTGGGGGTAGGAGTGACCCTGACATCCTAGAAATGGGTCTGGAATTCATGAATGCAACTTGTTCCCCTCACAACTCAACCTTCAGAAGTCAGCCTTCTGCAGTGACTTGTCCAACTCTGTAAAGATGCATGATCCATGGGTACCTGTAACAAAAACCCGATAACTAACTGGAAATGATCTAAATGCCCACTAGCAAAGACTGTTAATAAATTACCAAGGCCGGGCGTGGTGGCTCACGCCCGCAATCCCAGCATTTTGGGAGGCCGAGGCGGGTGGATCACGAAGTCAAGCGATCAAGACCATCCTAGCCAACATGGTGAAACCCCATCTCTACTAAAAATACAAAATTAGTTGGTGTGGTGGCGTGCGCCTGTAGTCCCAGCTACTTGGGAGGCTGAGGAAGGAGAATCGCTTGAACCTGGGAGGTGAAGTTTGCAGTGAGCCAGGATCACGCCACTGCACTCCAGCCTGGGGGTCAGAGTGAGACTCCAACCCAAAAAAAAAAAAAAAAAAAAAGAAAGAAAAAATCACCTCAGAATTCCTTTATTGATACAGGTACTGTTAGCATGGTGGTAGATGGCTTACCAGGTTTTTTTTTTTTTTTTTTTTTTGACTTTTTAAGTTACTTGTAATCCAGGTGGGTCCACATTTTGGGAGTCTTTTGTCTACTTCTTTCAAACTAGGTCTCTGTGTTGTTTTGTGGACTCTATGACCATCCTTTTGAAGTTCTGGAAAATTCTGTCCCATCAACCTGTCATCGTTTGCCTGGCAGATCCCTTATTGTTAAATAGTTAGGTGGTTTCCCCTTTGTTCTAGTTATAAATACCACCATGATGCACAGTTCTGGTATATGCACCTTTTCCTGTATTTTGGATTATTTCATGTGGATTTCATCCCAGCAGCAGGGTTGTAGGGGCTTGCTGCCTGTGCTGGGCGGCTGGGATTGAAGAGTGTTTCCTGAGTGGAGGATCCTTTGCTGGAGGACTTGAAGCCCCCATGCAGCTGGCCACCTGTTGCGGGGTCTGGGACTTGCAGGAGAAGGGTCAGTGGTGCAGGACCAAGACCATAAATACCCACCTCTTAGAGGCTGTGTTTCCATTTGCCAGGAGGACAAACAGGCTGGAGCAGGGGCCATGTGAACCAGGAGAGGGTGGGTTCCCCGGGACACTGGGGATGTGACCATTAGGATTCTCCCACATCTCATCCAGACAGAGGTGACCCAGAGGGACAGAGGGACTTGCTCGTGGTCACAGATGGGTTGGTGCTGGGCCCTCTGGCGACAGACCTATCTGTTTACCCCAGTGCTGGAGGGGGATCTGGGCAAGAGTGAGGCAGCCTCTTCTACTCTGTCCCTTGCATGTCAGGCATAGTGCCAGCTCCTCCTTGCCTCTATCCCCAGTTTACAGATGAGAAAATTGAGGGTTGGGTCAAATGACAGGTCCAGATTTCCACTCCAGGCTGTCTGCTTCCAAATTCAGCTGCTTTCCCCGCCACAACTTTTGTGGCCCGGATGCTGGAGACTTGGACAACTGTTTACCCTGGCTCTGGGGCCCCGCTCCTAGTTCCAGCCCAGGCTTTGGGGTACCAGCCTTGGAGACCGAAGGGGACCCTCATCCAGGGTGCAGCTGGCTTCAACCCCTGTGGCAGGGGTAGGGATGGAGTAGAAAGATGATATAGCCAGGCGTGGCGGCTCACGCCTGTAATCCTAGCACTTTGGGAGGCTGAGGTGGGTGGATCACCTGAAGTCAGGAGTTCAAAACCAGCCTGGCCATTATGGTGAAACCCCATCTTTAAAAAAAAAAAAAAAAGATGATCTAACAGCTGGCATTTATTCAGCACTTACTGTATGCTAGACACTAATCTAGGCGTGGTATGTGTAATGTCAGACTTAACGCTTGCAAAAGCCCTAAGGAGGAGACGCTCCTGCTGCCCCCATTTGACAGATGGGGAGACTGAGGCACTTGTGTAGCTCAGTTAGGTGAAGGGATTTACCCAGTTACACTGCCCTGAAATGGGCCAATGGGGCTTGAGCCCTGGGCCCAAGCTCTGCAGCGTGCTGCTGCAGGGGAGGGGATGAGGATCCTCCTGCTGCCGGATCTTCTCCCCGCAGGCACTCAGCCTTTTCCCTCGTCCCCATAACGGCCTTTCCATCCGGGGCACAACCCCTGGGATTCCACCTTTATTTTCAGAAGCGCCATCTATGCCCTACCCTCTCTTCCTGCCTTCATCCTTAGGTGAAACAGACCGTTAGAACCCCAGTAGGATTAGAATATGTCCTAACCATCCCTCCCTCTTCCTCACCCACTAGCCGTCGGGAAACAGAGTCCCAGAAGGGTGAAGAGACTTGATTTGGGTCATCCAGCAGGTCAGAGGCAGCCCTGAGCAGCCAATTCCACAACTGCATGTTTGCTCTGAGCCCTGGGCTAAGTGATGGGGACATGGAAGGGTATACTCTCCTTGTCCTGGAAAAAGTCACTGCTGGGAGTGCAGACATGCTGACAGAACAGCACACCTGGGCATGTGGGGTTCTCCAAGGACGAGTTCAGCTGAGAAAGGAGGGACTGACTTCAATGAGATTTTCAGGACAGGGTTTTGAAGGATGAATAGAAGTTGGCCAGGGGCTGGGCACAGTAGCTCATGCCTGTAATTCCAATGTTTTGGGAGGCTGAGGCAGGAAGATTCCTTGAGGCCAGGCATTCAAGACCAGCCTGGGCAACATAGTGAGACATTTTAAAAAATGTCTCCATAAACATTTAAAAAAATTAGTTGGGCATAGTGACTCACACCTGTGGCTGCTCGGGAGGCTGAGGCAGAGGGCTGCTTGAGGCCAGGAGGTAGAGGCTACAGTGGGTTATGATTGCACCACTGCACTCCAGCCTGGGCAAGAAGCAAGACCCCGACTCTCAAAAACAGGCCAGGTGGTCAAACAAAGGATGAGTGCTGGTCTAGGAAAGGGCATGTAGGGGCAGGAGCGAGGTGTGTTTGAGGGAAGAGCCCACATCTCCCCACTGACCAGGCATAAATAACTGTGACGGCAGTCACCAGTTCCTGAGCAACCCCAACTTTTCAGGACCTGGCCTAGTGCTATGCGGGTGTCATTTACCAGCTGGCTCGCCGACTCCACAGGAAGCTGTGATGACCCTCATCCCCATGTTACAGATGAGAACCCTGAGGATGGAAAGGCAGCTGGCGGGTGGCAGAATTAGGACCCGAACCTTCAGCATCTTTGACATCTGTCAGATTGCTTTGCTTTTCTTTCCTTTTTTTTTTTTTTTTTTTTTTTTTAGATTGAGTCTTGCTCTGTTATCCAAACTGGAGTGCAGTGGTGTAATCTCGGCTCACTGCAACCTCCACCTCCCAGGTTTAAGCAATTCTCTTGCCTCAGCCTCCCAAGTAGCTGGGATTACAGGTGCACCCCACCATGCCTGGCTAGTTTTTGTATTTTTAGTAGAGATGGGGTTTTGCTATGTTGGCCAGGCTGGTCTCGAACTCCTGAGCTCAGGTGATCCACCCGCCTTGGCCTCCTAAAATGCTGGGATTACAGGTATGAGCCACCACATCGGGCTGATCGCTATGCTTTTCACCTCCACTTCAGGCTGCAGTGTGGGAACTTGACTCTGCAGGCACTGTAGAACCATGGGGGCGCCCGGGGCCAAGGCGCACTGAGACCTTGCTGTGGCTGGGCACAGCGACCAGGCTGGATGCTGGGAAACCTGTGAGGCTGTAATTGAACCTGAAAAGAGTAAAGGGTGGCTGGGGGGTGTGACGCTGAGCAAGGTGGGGCAGGCTTTGCAGCAAAAAAGACACTTGTTGAAAAGCATCTGCCTTGGGAGGCCGAGACGAGCAGATTGCTTGAGCCCAGGAGTTTGAGACCAGCCTGGGAAATAGGGCAAAACCCAGTCTCTACAAAAAATTACAAAAATTAGTGGGGTGTGGTGGTGCATCCGTAGTCCCAGCTCCTCAGGAGGCTGAGGGCATGAGAATCGCTTGAACCCAGGATGGGGAGGTTGTAGTGAGCCGAGATCGAGCTCATGAGTACTCTCATGAGTACAGTGTCTCATGAGATCGAGACATTGTACTCTGGCCTGGGTGACAGAACGAGACTCTATCTCAGAAAAAAAAAAAAAAAAGAGGGGTGGGGAAGAAAAGTATCTGTGCTCTGGTATGACAAAATAATATTCATAGCTTCTGTGTCTGGGGCACATACTCTGTACCAGGCAATTGACAAGGGTTGCCCCATCAAACTGACAGTCAGCCTGCGAATGCCCACAGCTTGCTGGAGCCTGACTACCTGGGTTAAATCCAGGCCCCGGCACTGAGTAGTCAGGTGACTTTGGACATATAATTTAACCGCCCTGGTCATCAGTTTCCTCGAGTGTATGTGGGTGTGATAGCAGCTGCCACCTCATGAGGCTGCTGTGAGGATCAAATGAGTGCACTCGTGTCGAGCCTTGAAATGCTACCTAGGCTCCCAGTAAGCATGATGGGAGCCACTGCAGCAGTTATTGCTGGTCTGCAAATGGGGAAACTGAGGCTCAGAGAGGTCAGGCTTCTGCTCAAGCTGGGATTTGACCCAGGCCATCTGGCTCCAGAGCTGTTTGTCTTGATCATCCTCCAAGGTCCTGGAAGTAGTGGTTTGGAAAGTCTGGGAGGTGCTGTGTGCACGTGGGTGGAGAGGGGACAGTGGTGGGAGGTGGCTCCTGAGTCTCTCACTTGGGGCTCCAGTCACCCAGGCCCCAAGTGGCTCCTCCTCTGACCCAGTCCCGGGAGGTCCTGGCGTTTCCCTTGGTGCCAGGGGATTGTTTTCAGCTTGGTCTGGGCCCGCCTCAGGCTCCGGGAGACAGGCCCAGGCGTCACACTCCCTCCTGTCTCCCCATTCTCGTCTGAGGGGTGGGGGCGGCCAGGATTCGAAAAGTCCCCAAAATAAATGGACCTCTTATCTGATCTCCCCGCCAGGCCTGTTATCTGATCATTACATAATGGCCAGGCCTGTGGCCTCTCCCGCTGGCTGACGGCATGGAGGAGGCGGCCCCAGGCGGCCTCAGCAATCCGGGAGGAACTGGGGTTCCTGGAAGTCTGGGGAGGGGGAAGGGAAAGTCCCAAAGGGAAAGAGGGAGGTGCTGTGACAATCTGCAGGCCAGACACTAGGTCATGTCGGGAGACATGGGTCCGAGGCCTGGCCTGGTCAGCCATGTGCTGTGAAACTTTGACATGTCCCGCCGCACCAGGACTCAGTCTCCCCATCTGAGTAGGAGAGGCTTAAACTAGGCAATAGCCAAGAACCTGTGCTCACTGATGAGGAAAGGAGAGGGTGGGGAGAACACGGGGGCTGTTGGGTCAGAGCAGGTAGAGACAGGAGGTGGCACGGGCCCTTGAGTTTGTTGGGGTGAGGGAGACCCCAGTGGCCTCTCCATCCCAGAGGATCATCACCTGGAGGCCGCCACAGCTCGCCACTTCACCCCACCCCTTAGACCAGCCAATTCTACAGTGACTGAGGTCAGTAAAATAACTGTAATTAAGAGAACTGCTAGCCAGGCACAGTGGCTCACACCTGTAACCCCAGTACTTTGGGAGGCTGAGGCGGGAGAATTGCTTGAGCTTAGGAGTTTGAGACCAGCCTGAGCAACATAGCGAGACCCAGTCTCTACTAAAAATAAAACAAATTAGCCAGGCGTGGTGGTGCACACCTGTAGTCCCAGCAACTAAGGAGGCTGAGGCAGGAGAATCACTTGAACCCAGAAGCTCAAGGCTGCAGGGAGCCGTGATCACACCACTGCACGCCAGTCTAGGAAACAGAGTACGACCTTATCTGAAAAATAAATAAATAGAAATGTAAGAAAGAATTGCCATGTGCCCAGTCTCATGGAGTCCTCCAACCACCTCTATGGATCATGTGGGCTCTATTTGCTGTCATTTTACAGACCAGGAAATTGAAGGCTCAAGGGGTGAAATCATTCACCAAAGCCACGTAGCTTCTAAGCATTGGGCCTGAGAGGCAAGCTAGGTCTGCCTGGCTCCAGGGAGCTTGCTTTTAACCAAAATGCCACTATGCCCAGGCACTCCAGAGTCCCTGGGACGTGCAGGATAGGGCCAGAGAGAGGACATGCAAGGCCTGGGCCCCCAGCAGCCAAGGGTCCTCATCCAGATCTTCTCCTTCACAAGAT
This sequence comes from Cheracebus regulus, assembly GCA_963574635.1. Classification (NCBI taxonomy): domain Eukaryota; kingdom Metazoa; phylum Chordata; class Mammalia; order Primates; family Pitheciidae; genus Cheracebus; species Cheracebus regulus. The sequence goes on along the minus strand of CAUYQU010097078.1, from coordinate 37,906 downwards.
AGAGCTGGGAACGGCATTGCCATGGCAAGGGATGGCTGTCCCACGTCCTTTGCTGACTTCTGGGGCCCAGAGCCCAGCGTGCAGTGCAAAGGTGCAGTGGAGGCCGGTGAGGCTCCAGACAGCCTGGGATTCGGAGGAAGCCTCCCTGCCCCTACTCCAAGCCGGCCTTGGCTGGACACAAGGCCAGTCTCTCCGCGCCCATCTTTGATCTCCAAGAAAACAGGAAGTGAGCGCGACAAGATGGAGACACAAACTTCCAAACAGTCTCCCCTTCTCTGTCCTCCTTCCCTCCTCCGGAGCCCCCCTTCCTCCCTGGCACATTCCTCAGGACGAGGTGTGGGGCCTCATTTCCTCTTCCTCTCCTGCTAGGTCAGGGTGAAATTCCATTCCTTTCCCTCAGGACCTGTGTTTCTGGGCTCTGCGGGCTCCCGCAGCCTCCCTCCGAACCTGGCCACCCCCTTGGCTCACCCTGTCCCTTGGGGCCAGGGAAGTCTCAACCCCTTCAGACCATCCCTCCCACTGCCTTGAGGTACCAGAGGGGAGGCTTTGTCTCCTGATCTCAGCTCCTGCCTTACTGGAGGGAGATGTCAGTTCACACCTGGGCCCTGCCAGGAAGTTAGGGTTGCCAGATACATCAAATAAAAATAGGCCAGGCATGGTGGCTCATGCATGTAATCTCCATACTTGGGAGGCCAAGGTGGGAGGATCCCTTTAGTCCAGGAGTTCAATACCAGCCTGAGCAACATGATGAAACCGCATCTCTACAAAAATGCAAAAATTAGCTGGGTGTGGTGATGCATGCCTGTAGTTCCAGCTACTCAGGAGGCTGAGGTGGGAGGATCACTTGAGCCTGGGAGGTCGAGACTGCAGTGAACTATGATTTCGCCACTGTACTCCAGCCTGAGCAACAGATCAGAGTCTGCCTCAAAAAAAATAAAAAATAGGGCCAGGCGCAGTGGCTCAAGCCTGTAATCCTAGCACTTTGGGAGGCTGAGGTGGGCAGATTGCCTGAGCTCAGGAATTCAAGACCAGCCTGGGCAACATAGTAAAATCCCATCTTAAAAGAATGAACAAACAAACAAACAAACAAACAAAAAATAGGCCGGCATGGTAGCTCACAATGCTGGTAATTCCAGTACTTTGGGAGGCTGAGATGGGCAGATCACCTGAGGTCAGGAGTTCAAGACCAGCCTGACCAACATGGAGAAACCCCATCTCTACTAAAATCACAAAAAATTAGCCAAGCGTAGTGGTGCATGCCTGTAATCACAGCTACTCGGGAGGCTGAGAGACGAGAATTGCTTGAACCCAGGAGGTGGAGGTGGCAGTGAGCTGAGGCCACACCATTGCACTCTAGCCTGGGCAATAAGAGCAAAACTCTATCTCAAAAAATAATAAATAAATAAATAATATAGGAGGCCCAGTGAAATCTGAATTTCAGATAAACAATGAAAATTTAGGATTAATATGTTCTATGCAATATTTGCAATATACTAATACTTAAAAATACTCATTGTTTATTTGAAATTTGAATTTAGCTGGGTGTCCTTTTATTCATCAGTCCTATACCTAGCAGCACTGTGACCTTGAGCAGGAGGCTTTTCGTCTCCAGTCCTTGCTTTATTTATCCATGGAATAGATATAATGATATCCATGCCATAAGGTGGCTGTGGCAGTGCAGTAAAGCCCTTAGTGCAAGTCAAGTCCCTAGGAGACATTTGGAAAGTAGTGTCAGTGTCATCACCTTATTCTCACCTGGCCTCTTTCTGGATGTTTCTCCAACAGATCTTGAAGAAACTGTCCATTGTGACCTTCAGCCTGTGGACCCTGAGAGGGGCGAGGTGACATATACCACCAGCCAGGTCCCAGAGGGCTGTGTGGCTCAGGTCCCCAACGCCATCCTTGAAGTCCATGTCCTCTTCCTGGAGTTCCCAAGGGTGAGTGTCCCATGGCAGGGTTGGGTGGGGACTCAGAGGAAGCTCCAAGGCAGACAGGGTGAGGGGTGCCTTCCTTGTGGCTGTCAGTGGCTGCGTCCTCATCAGGTCCCCTGTCAAGAGGCTGATGTGGATATCTCACAGGGTTTGTAAGAGGTGGCATTTCTAGGGGCAGAGTCTGGATCAGGGCAACCTTATGGGTGTCACCACAAGACTCAGGTGGGAAGAGCTGAGTAGAGAAGAGCCAGGCGGGTGAGGGGACCAGGTGAGTGTTGCTTATGCACTTCCAATGTGGAGACCTCACAGGATCTCAGAGGACGCAGCTCCACTCTGGGCAGCTTGGACTTTGAAAGTGCTTCTTGGGCTGAGTATGGTGGCTCACGCCTGTAATCCCAGCACTTGGGAGGCCAAGGCAGGTGGATCTCTGAGGTTGGGAGTTCGAGACCAGCCTGGCCAACAAGGTGAAACCCTGTATCTACTAAAAATACAAAGATTAGCTGGGCATGTGGCATGCGCCTGTAATCCCAGCTACTTGGGAGGCTGAGGCAGGAGAATTGCTTGAACCCAGGAGGGGGAGTTTGCAGTGAGCCAACATCGCACCACTTGGGTGCGATGGGCAACAGAGTGAGACCTTGTGTCAGAAAAAGAAAAAGAAAAGTGCTTCTCAGTTGAGCCCAGATCTTTCTCCCTGGACTGTCTCCTACTGAACATCTGTGACCCTGAGAGATCCAAAGGCTGCTGCCAGCCTGGAGATGATTCTCCCAAGGAGACCCCAGCCCACCATCAGTTTGTCTGATACGTTTATCCTTCTTAATGATAACAACAAGGCTGGGCACAGTGGCTCATGCCTGTAATCCCAGCACTTTGGGAGGCTGAGGCGGGAGGATCACAAGGTCAGGAGTTCGAGACCAGCCTAACCAACATGGTGAAACCCTGTCTCTACTAAAAGTACAAAAATTAGGCATGGTGGCGCTCGCCTATAATCCCACTTACTCAGGAGGCTGAGGCAGGAGAATCGCTTGAACCCAGGAGGCAGAGGTTGCAGTAAGCCAAGATCGTGCCACTGCACTGCAGCCTGGACAACAGAGCAAGACTCTATCTTAAAAATAATAATAACACCTTTGTTAAGTGCTATGTGCTAGAGACTGTGCTAGGGCCAACTCTATGCCAGAAATGAAGCATCTCATATGTATTAAGCCTCTGAGGCTCATCTGCTGGGGTCTGTTATTATCCCCACTTCTTGGAGGAGGAAACTGAGGCTGGTTGTGAGCAATGGAGTGACATGCTCAGGGCCAATGTTTATACCAGATCCCTGGAGATGCCAGAGCCAGCCTGTCACTTGGTTCCCCAGGTGGATCTCAGCAATCGGGTGGCTTCTGGCCTGGTTGGCCTGGAGGTTACACCTGGCCGATGTGGCCTAGGTCCTGATAATGACTTCGCGGTGTCAGCTCTCGGTAAACTTATGGCCCATCTGCCCCCAAAACTGTTAAGTTGCCTGGCATTTGTGCAGTGATAAGAGAGTGCTCAGACCACCAATATCAGGGGACCCTGCTCCCTACTGCCCTGCCCTCCACGAGGACTGTGGGCTTTGATAATTTCCAAATCATAGATAGCCCCAAACATACTTTGTGTGGTTTTCAGAGGCATTGTCACTTTTTTTCAAATTTGGGAATGATATTCAAAATGTGACTGTCGCCGTAAATTCACGTTGTTTGTGTCAATGTTCAGGTTCCTGTGCCTCCTCTGGGTGCCTGTGATCCCCCAACCCTAATCCCTCCATAATGGGCCAGGGTGAGAAGTGGGCCCCTCGGCAGGTGTCCAGGTCTACAGGAGACAGGTGTGTAAACAGCCAGGATCCAGGGGCCTCATGCATTCTCAGGGAGCACAGGGCCGGGGCACCCCAGCTCCTACAGATTAGGTAGGGCTTGGATGATGGCCACACCATCCTGAACACACCTGATCTTGTCTGACCTTGGAAGCTAAGGAGACTTAGGCCTGGAGGAAGGTACATCATGGATGTCCAGGAGCTCACCAATGGAAGGAGGTGGTGTGGAAACCACAGAACAGAGTGAATGCAGAGGCAGAGGGAGCAGGCTCTGTCTGGGGTCATCATGTGGCAGGAGCTGGAGGTTCCCCTGCAGAACAGGGGAGATGGCAAAACATACTTCACCATATTAAGAAGTTTGAGGCTGGGCGCTGTGGCTCACGCCTGTAATCCCAACACTTTGGGAGGCCGAGGTGGGCAGGTCATGAGGTCAGGAGTTCAAGACCAGCCTGGCTTACATAGTGAAACCCTGTCTCTACTGAAAATACAAAAAATTAGCCAGGCATGTAGTCCCAGCTACTCAGGAGGCTGAGGCAGGAGAATCGCTTGAACCTGGGAGGCGGAGGTTGTAGTGAGCAGAGATGGCGCCAATGCACTCCAGCCTGGGCGACAGTGTGAGACTCCATCTCAAAAATAAAAAAGAAGTTTGAGCTGGACACAGTGGCTCACACCTATAATCCCAGCACTTTGGGAGCCTGAGGTGGGCGAATCATAAGGTCAGGAGTTTGAGACTAGCCTGGCCAATATGGTGAAACCCTATCTCTATGAAAAATATAAAAAATTAGCCTGGTGTGTGGTGCGCGTCTATAGTCTCAGCTATTCAGGAGGTTCAAGCAGGAGAATCACTTGAACCCCAGAGGTGGAGGTTGCAGTGAGCCAAGATCATGCCACTGCACTTTAGCCTGGGCGACAGAGCAAGGCTCAGTCTCAAAAAAAAAAAAAAAAAGTTTGATCATTATCCTGTGGGCAATGACAGTTCTTGGAGGGATTTTAGGGGCATGGCAAAGTGCCACTGTAACTCATGTCATATTCCAAGAATACTTGAGTTCATGACAACAAAATATTCCTGTCAGCCTCTGCCTCTTCTAGAGAACTCAGTCCATGGAGCTTCCAACTTTTAATTCAAGGAGCCAGGCTGCAGGCTCCAGGCCTGCGAGGGATGTTCATTTGAGGACATGGTGGAAACATCTGGGGTCCAGTGGGGTCCAGGAAACCCAGGGTTCAGCCCTGGATCTGTCCCTGGCCAGCACCTCACACAGCACCCTGGAGTGCAGAGGGTGGTCCTCCCCACTCCCTGGTAGACACACCTTTCTTGGGCACAGGAGCTCACCTGGATACACAGAGTCGCAGAAGCTGACCCAGGGCCTGGATTACACCACATCACTCTTTTTGTTTGTTTGTTTTTTGCCTTAGACTCCCAAGTATCTGGGATTACAAGCACTTGCCACCACGTCCAGCTAATTTGCTAGTTTTTGTATTTTAAAGTAGAGTTGTTTTTGTTTTGGTTTTGGTTTTGTTTTGTTTGTTTTTTCTGAGACAGTTTCATTCTTGTCGCCCAGGCTGGAGTATAGTGGCGCAATCTTGGCTCACGGCAACTTCTGCCTTCTGTTTTTGAGGGATTCTCCCGCCTGAGCCTCCCGAGTAGCTGGGAATGTAAATGTGCACCACCATGCCCGGCTGATTTTTGTATTTTTAGTAGAGACGGGGTTTCATCACATTGGCCAGGCTGGTCTAGAACTCCTGTCTTCAGATGATCTGCCTGCCTCGGCCTCCCAAAGTGCTGGGATTACAGGCGTGAGCCACCATGCCCAGCCTAATTTTTGTATTTTTAGTAGAGACGGGGTTTCACCATGTTGGACAGGCTGGTTTTGAACTCCTGACCTAAAATGATCCACCTGCCTTGGCCTCCCAAAGTGCTGGGATTACCGGTGTGAGCCACTGCGCCTGGTCCCAATAACTCTTGAACATATGAGTGAATACATGCATGCGTGCACAAATGTGTGCACCACTGTGTGACCTTGATGCAGGGGTGGAGAACACAGGTTCTGGAGCCAGACAGCCCTCCAATTGAACTGTGGCTCCACCTCTGACAGCCACATCTCCTTGGACCACCTCTGAGGTTTGATTTTCCCATGGGAAACAAAGAGCCATTGCCAGCACCTGCCTCACAGGAGTGTTGTAAGAATCCAGCAGGATAGTGCAGGCAAAACACCAAGTGTAGGACCTGCCCAGAGCAACTGCTTAACGTGCCGTGGCTATAGTTATTGCTGTTATTATTTCTCTCTGAATTCCATCTCTTACCTGTGAACATCCTCATTTTGCCAGAGTCGTTACTGTTTACAGAACATCTTCACATCAGTTGAATAATTTGAACCTCAATGATTATTGCTACAAGATCAATGGGGGAGGCCAGGCAGGATGACTCGCCTGTAATCTCAACACTTTGGGAGGCCAAGGTGGGTGGTTCACTTGAGGTCGGGAGTTCGAGACCATCCTGGCCAATATGGGAAACCCCGTCTCTATTAAAATTACAAAAATTAGCCAGGCGTGGTGGCACACGCCTGTAACACCAGCTACTCAGGAGACTGAGGTAGGAAACTCACTTGAACCCGGGAGGCAGAGGTTAAAGTGAGCTGAGATCACGCCACTGCACTCCAGCCTGGGCGACAGAATGAGACCTTGTCTCAAAAAAAAAAAAAGATCAGTGGGGCAGGGCTGTGAATTCATTTTCAGCAGGGCAGGCTGAGGTCCAGCCTCACCGAGCTGGCCTCCCTCCTCCCAGTGCTCCTAGTCTCCCTGCTCCGAGGGTTGAGCCCATGATCCCGCCAGCTCCTACTGCTGTGACCACTGAGGAACCTGTGGTTTCCCCGGGAGGTACCTTTGTCCTCAGGCAGCCCCTAAGAGTGGGGTCCAGAGCCCACAGTGCCCCTTGCACAGCCCTCACCAGGTGCCCAGCCTATGTTGATGATGCAGAGAGAAGGTGGAGCCAGGGAGGCAGAGGTGGCATCAGCAGCCCTGGTACTGAGCAGTGGGATCGGCAAGTGGGGGTTCAGGGCGCCGCAGGTGATAAGGGGATGAGCGCTGAAGGTAGAGGAGGGAGGGACGTTAGGGAAAAGGCCCCTGGTGTCTAGCTCAGGAGCAGGGTAGAGGGCATTCCAGCCAGAAGCCCCTGCACAGCAAAGGCCTAGAGGCTTAGGGGCTGGCCGCAATAGTGGGGGTGCTGGCTCTCAGCAGCCAGCCCGATCCCTCCTGACCTATGCCGTCTCCTTCGATCCTTGGCACAGAGAAGCGGCTTTCCCGTCCATCCCTCAGAATCCTCAGATTTCCTGTGGGTGGGTGGCAGATGGGTGGAGGCAGCCGAGAGCCTCGGGGAAGTGCAGCTCCATGCATGTGCTGGGCAGGTCTGCAGACAGACCCGCTGGGCAGAGGCTGGATCTCGCTGGGTCCCTGAAGGGCAGGCCGGAGCCTGGATTCCGGGAGGGGGCCCAGGGTCACATCCTGACCCTCCGAGACAGGAAACCAGCCTCGTGTCTCAGCGATTCCCGTCAGGCTGATTGGGCCGACCTACTATCCTCCTAACAAATGCACACGCAGCCAGGCCAGGGCAGAGCTGGGTCAGCAGTGATTCACCCCGTCCTGGGCAAACTTGGGGCAGCTGAGACCCCACCCACTCCTGAGCAGACAGAGCCTGTCAGGCCCTAGCACTGACTCATTCTTGACCAGAGAGTCAGGCAAGGTCACTCAGGCAGAGAGAGAGAGAGAGAGAGCCAGAGGGACCCCAGTACCCCCAGTGCTGGGAGGCTGTGGGAGGCCATGGAGTGCAGCCCTCAGTCTTGGGCAAAGGGGACCCCTGCCTGGGCCTTGGGGGATGTGGTCTCCTTCCAGCCCTCTGCCAGTGGCAGCCCTCTCCCAGAGTGGAGAATCTGCAGGGCCAAAGGGATGTACACCCCCCAAAACCTGCACCCCTCCCTTCTAGACGATGGTCTGGGCATCCACGACCCCAGAATCCCTTGCCCAAATGGCTCTGAGCCTCCTCTCAGGGATGCGGGGATCCTTCTTGTGCCATCCTCAAGGGGAGCATTGCATGGCTATGTGGACTCCCCCAGACCTGAAGGATGGTCGAGTTGGCTACTTGGGGAGGCAGTCATAGTGGAGTTTGGGTATCTGGGCTGAGCTGCCCACATGTGGACACATGAGCACCCTTGCTCAGCTGTCAGAACCACAGTGATGAGGAGGAGGAAGGGCTGGGCCCGCGGCCGCCATCTGTATTCTTGTCTCAGGCCTTGCAAATATTAGAGGCAGGCTTGGTGAAGGGGTAAGATTGGGGTTTGGGGGCATCAGATGGGCTGGAAGGGATTGTGCCTGCCCTCTCACTGCTGCGTCCTTGGAGTTCAGCTCAGAGTCAGCCTGGGAATCAGTATCTGATGGATGGATGGGTGGGTGGATGGATAGATGGGAGGATGGATGGATGGGAGGATGGATGGATAGATGGATGGATAAGGGAAGGAAGGGAGGAAGGGAGAGAGCTTGAAAGGAAGGAAGGAAAAACTGTACATTCTTATAAGCATTTGCTGATTGGCTATTCACGAGGGGGCTGATGGTGTCGGTTACTGTTTATGTCTGGTCGTTCAGAGAAGTTGGCTTGTTCTCTGCCAAGCTCCTGAGGACAGAGTTACACCTTTTCTGTCCTGCTTTGAGAACACAGAAGCCCCATGCTGGACCCTGTGCTGGCCTTTCAGAAAGGCACATGAGTTTGAGAGGTGAGTATGCTCGGGCTAATCACCAGAAGGGCTGGAAGGACGAGGGGCCGCCTCAGCTGAGGAAGAAGCATATCTCTCCAGGGGATTCTGGAAACCCACTCTGTGGCCATTTGGCTGGAAACCAGGACTCCTAGAGCTGGGACCCCTGAGAAGCAGCCTGGGAATGAGGGGCCACACAATTCTAGAACATCACTGAGCTCAACTCCTCCTTGCACAGAGGGAGAGGCTGAGGCTCAGAGATAGGACGCCACAGCCAGGCATGGCTGAGAGATTCATAGTCCTCACTAGCTGCAGCCCACCTCTAACTAGGCCTGTGTTTCCCAGTCCCTAAACCATGGATGGCTCTCCTGGATGACTGTGCAAGGGGAGAATCAGATGGATTAAAAGCCAAGCGGGCCAAGCGTTGTGGCTCACGCCTGTAATCCCAGCACTTTGGGAGGCTGAGGCGGTGGATCGCCTGAGGTCAGGAGTTCAAGACCAGCCTGGCCAACATGGTGAAACCCCGTCTCTACTAAAAATACAAAAATTAGCCAGGCATGGTGGCAGGCACCTGTAGTCCCAGCTACTCAGGAGGCTGAGGCAGGAGAATTACTTGAACCCAGGAGGTGGAGGTTGCAGTGAGCCAAAATCGTGTCACTGCACTCCAGCCTGGGTGACACTGCGAGATTCTGTCTTAAAAAAAAAAAAAAAAAGCCAGGCTACTTCCACATGTTTAGCTGGGCACTGCACAACCCACTTTGCAGGCAGAATTGCACTGAATCCTCATAAGTCTATGAAGTGGGAATATCATTTCCAAATCAGGAAACTGAGGCCCAGAGAGGCGATGTGACTGTCCAGGGTCATAGGCTAATGACTGAGCCCCCATCTGAATTCAGGTCTGTCTGGCTTTGATCCCTTCCCCTGCCACCCTGCCTGTACGACGATCTGAGTTTTCTGGGGTAGACAGGGGGACGGCTGGCTCTGATCTGACCGCCTCCGGTCAGGCCCTGGGCAGGTGGGGGCTGCAGGCAGCCCCGAGTCTCCACTCCTAGAATAATTGCTGGAAGCGACTTTCTATAAGTGGCTACTAGCACTCACGGCCTCCTCACTGAAATCCCCCCTTCCCGCCACCAACTGCTGGGCAACAATGGCATCTGTGGGACATTGGCACAAAAATAGAAACACGGTCTCCCGCCCACCCGCTCAGGGAGGGGTCCAGGCAGGCGCAGGCTGGCTGGGCTGGGGGTAAGGGGCTGGCCAGACTGCGGAATTCCCAGGGTCCCATGAGGAAGGCTGGGAGCTTGGGGTTGGGGGCCAGGCTGGCGCCGTAGTTCTTTGCCTCTGGGGCTCCCGGCGGGAGAGAAGGGGGAAGTCGGTGTGCCTGTGAGTGGCCACGGTGGTGAGTCAGGGCCGTGGGGAGGGAAATGTTTGCTGTGGAAACCCTGACCGGGTTTTTCTGGTAACCAGCTGGCTTTCAGCTTGGCCTCACAGCTCAGAGAATCTGAGCACCCAGCTTTCCAGCCCCCCTGAGTTTCCAAACTACTCACTTGCCATGTGACTCAAGCCCTGCACCTCCTACCAGCGCCCAACCCTGCAGTGAAGGACTTGGTGACAACTGAGTGGTAGCTTTGGTTTGCGAGCTCTGGGACAAGAGCTGGGTGTCCTGACAAACATCCCGAAATTCCAGCCTCCCAATCACCCCTCACCCTCAGCGTGACCGGGCTGTGACCTGCCCTTCCCTTTGTTTTCACTTCCTTTATCCAGAGCCCTACCTGGTATTGGTTCCCAACCCTGTCCTGCCCCCATTTCACAGATAAAGAAACTGAGGCATAGAGGAGCAGGGACAGTGGCAGAGCAGCACAGCAGAACAGGATAGTCACAGGCCTCCTTCCTCTCCACTCAGGAGTTGGCCATCAGAATGTACTGTGGCTCCAGCAGCACGCTTAGCCTGTGGGTGTCACCATGGGACAGAGGGCGGATGTCCTCATCCACCACAGGCTGTGCTGTCTCCTGGCCATGATCTGCCTGTCGATGGGGCACATCTCTTTGTTGTGTGGGCCTCACAGTTGTATCCTCCAAGTGGGGACAAGCAGATGGGGCGGGACAGCGACGGACTGTGGGGCAATCAGGGTGTAGTTGAGAGGGAGGACACAGTCCAGGGACGGCAGGCCCTGCCCTGGCACCGGGATGGTGTGTGGCACTGGGATGATGTGTGGCACCGGGATGGTGTGTGCTGGGCTTCTGACTTGGCCTCTCCCAGCAGCTACTTTTTGTTTTTTTGTTTTTTATTTGGTGGGGGCGGGGGGACAGAGTCTTGATCTGTCACCCAGGCTGGAGCACAGTGGCGGGATCTCAGCACACAGCAACCTCCACTTCCTGGGTTCAAGTGATTCTCCTACCTCAGCCTCCTGAGTAGCTGGGACTGCACGTGCCACTACACCTGGCTAATTTTTGTATTTTTAGTAGAGATGAGCTTTCACCATGTTGACCTGGCTGGTCTCCATCTCCCGACCTCAAGTGATCCACCTGCCTCAGCTGCCCACAGTGTTGGGATGACAGGTGTGAGCCACAGCATCCGGCCCCAGCAGCTTCTATGCTGCATCTGTAAAATGGGAGAATATCCGTGCCACTTCCCCACTAGCACAGGCCCATGCTCAGCACAGGCCTGGGCACCCAGGAGCTGGAACCATGAGAAATTATTTTATAGGAATTCTGTATCAGTAATTCAATGATATTCAGCTGCTTTGATAAAAAAAACAGCTTTATTAAGATAAAATTCAGGCATTTAAAGTGTACAGCTGAGCAGTTTTAATATATACACGTGTGCAACCATATTAGATTGTTCAAGTCCACACCCCATCAGGGTAAAGAGGCCAGAGTGAGTTCGTTCTCAGCAATGCTGGCAGCTCGGCTGTGCCAGGGCCTTTCCCAACACCACACAGGTGGGTATCGCGTTGCTCCCATGAATTTCCAGGCATGCTCACAATCCTACTTTATTTTTATTTTTAGAGATAAGGTCTCACTATGTTGCCTAGGCTGGTCTCGCACTCATGGCTTCAAGTGATCTTTCTGCCTCCCAAAGTGCTGGGATTACTTGCATGAGCCACCTAGCCTGACTTTGGTTCTTTTTTCTTCTCTCTTTTTTTTTTTAGAGTGTGTGTGTGTGTGTGTGTGTCTGTGTGTGTGTGTGTGTGTGTGATCACAATCCTGGAACAAAATGTCACTTCTGACATGTAGATGTGTATTTCATATTTTATTAAAATTTGATATTAAATCCAGTATTCAACTTTTAAAGTCTTTAGGAAGCATAATATTTTTTTAAACTGCCAGGCATGGTGGTTCATGCCTGTAATCCCAGCACTTTGGGAGGCCAAGGTGAGTGGACCGTTTGAGTCCAGGAGTTCAACACCAGCCTGGGCAACATGGTGAAACCCTGTCTCTACAAAAAATACAAAAATTAGCCAGCTGTGCTGGTGCATACCTGTAGTCCCAGCTAATTGGGAGACTGAGGCAGGAAAATCACTTGAGCCTTGGAGGTGGAGGTTGCGGAGAGCAATCACACCACTGTACTCCAGCCTGGGCAACAGAGGGAGACCCTGTCTCAAAAGAAAAAACAACAACAACAACAACAACACACATACACACACACACACACACACACACATTCAAAGCTGATAATATATTTGGAAAACCAAAAGTTATAAACTCATTAGAAAACATTAATCAAAACGTGGACTTACACAAACATAAATTGGAAACATGTCTTGGGCCAGGTGCAGTGGCTCACCCCTGTAATCCCAGCACTTTAGGAGGCCAAGGTGGGAGATCATGAGGTCAGGAGATCGAGACCGTCTTGGCTAATATGGTGAAATCCCTTCTCTACTAAAAATACAAAAAATTAGCCAGGTGAGGTGGTGGGCACCTGTAATCCCAGCTACTGGGGAGGCTGAGGCAGGAGAACTGCTTGAAGCAGGGAGGCAGAGGTTGCAATGAGCCGAAATGCCGCCATTGCACTCCAGCCTGGGCAACGAGAGTACATCTCCGTCTCAAAACAAAAAACAAAAAACTGTTATTTGTTTGGTGTTTTAAAGAGCAAACTTAAAAGCAAAGAGTGATTATGGTACCATTGCTGAGTAATGGAAATATTTCTGGGCAGATTTTTCCAGCAGTTGAAACGCTGTCTCTGGCTTTGTGATGTCAGTTGAGGAAACGGCAAGATGATTAGAAGTGAAACCTCAAAACTTTCCACTGGTGTCTTCGTCTTGAAATATCCTTCCCCTTGTTCATAGCTTTGAAGAGCATGTTTGGGTCATCTTTTAGACTGGCGGCTTTTGTACGAGAGCAGTGAGAGTCTGTTTCAGCAGACTGCATTTGTCTTCGTCCTCGTGAGTTGGTGGCAGGGCTTCCGAGCATTTACCTGCCTTATTCTCAGCACTCACCTGTTCACACGCCACTAGTTCAGAAAGTCCTTGAGGTCATTCTTTCAAGAGACACTGCCTTGTGGATTGCCGTGTTCTTTTGCTTCTTGGGAAAAAGGTGTAGAAAAATGTGCTAGGGGTGGATATGATACATAAAAATGTGTAGAAAAATGTGAGAGCACTGGTCTGCCTGGGATAGGAATCCCAGCCCCTGACTGACTTCCTGTGTCACCATGGGCAAATGACTTCACCTTAGGGCCTCGGTTCCTTCATCTGTAAGTGACAATAAGAACAATGGATGGCTAGGCACAGTGGCTCATGCCTGTAATTCCAGCACTTTGGGAAGCAGAGACGGGAAGATCATTTGAGGTTAGGAGTTCAAGACAAGACTGGCCAATATGGTAAAGCCCCGTCTCTACTAAAAATACAAAAATTAGCTGGGCATGGTGGCACATGCCTGTAATTCCAGCACTCTGGGAAGCCAAGGCAGGAGGTTGAGGCTGCAGTAAGCCATGATTGCACCACTGTACTCCAGCAAAGAAGGCCGGGCGTGGTGATTTACACCTGTAATCCCAGGACTTTGGGAGGCCAAGGTGGGCAGATCACAAGGTCAGGAGTTAGGGACTAGCCTGGCCAATATGGTGAAACCCCACCTCTACTAAAAATATAAAATTAGCCGGGCGTGGTAGCAGATGCCTGTAGTTCTAGCTTCTTGGGAGGCTGAGGCAAGAGAATTGCTTGAACCTGGGATGTAGAGGTTGTAGTGAGCCGAGATCGCACCACTGCACTCCAGCTTGGGAGACAGAGCAAGACTCTCAAAAAAAAGAGTGGTGGCTGGGTATGATGGCTCACGCCTATAATTCCAGCACTTTGGGAAGCCGAGGCAGGAGGATTGCTTAAGCTCAGGAGGTTGAAGCTGCAGTAAGCCATGACTGTACCACTGTACACCAGCCTGGACAACAGAGCAAGATCCTGTCTTAAAAAAAAAAAAAAAAAAAAAAAAGTCTGGGTGCAGTGGCTCATGCCTGTAATCCCAGCACTTTGGGAGGCCTAGGCAGGCAGATCACAAGGTCAGGAGTTGCAGACCAGCCTGGCCAATATGGTGAAACCTCGTCTCTACGAAAAATACAAAAATTAGCTGGATGTGGTAGTAGGCACCTGTAGTCCCAGGTACTGGAGAGGGTGAGGCAGGAGAATTGCTTGAACCTGCGAGGCAGAGGTTGCGTTGAGCTAAGATGGCACCACTGCACTCCAGCCTGGCCACAGAGTGAGACTATCTCAAAAAAAAAAAGAAAGAGTATTTACCTCTTAAAGTTCTTGAAAGGATTAAATGAGTTAATGCGTAAAGCACTCAGAACAGTCTAGGACTTAATAGGCCCTATTTACATGGTAGGTAGGAATTGTTGTTATAAACACATTCTAAATGTATATACCACTGAGCAATTAAAAATTTTAATGTAGCTAGGCATGGTGGTGCATGCTTGTAATCCCAGCTACTTGGGAGGCTGAGACAGGGGAATCGTTTGAACCCGGGAGGCGGAGGTTGCAGTGAGCCAAGATCATACCACTGTACTCCAGCCTGGGTAACACAGTGAGACTCCATCTTAAAAAAACAAAAAATTAATGCAATGGGTACGTCTCAAGACAAATGATTTCAACTTCACATTCTTATATCAAAATAATGGCATTATACCAAAAACAACCCTCAGCATTTTAGTACTTTCAAATGGTAAGGCAAGCAGGTATACTGCAAACTGGGAGAGCACTTGTGACTGTCTCATGTAGCCTGGAAGCAGAGCTGTCACTCGGGGACAGCAGGAAAGGTGGTAGGGACAATGTGGGGATCGCTTCCTCCACCCATAGGACACTCCCTAAGGCCCAGTGCACAACAGGTGCTCAGTAAAAATAATAAACCTTGGCCAGACATGGTGGCTCATGCCTGTAATCTCAGCACTTTGGGAGGCTGAGGTAGGTGGTCACAAGGTCAGGAGTTCAAGACCAGCCTAACCAATATGGTGAAACCCCATGCCTACTAAAAATACAAAAATTAGCTGGGCATGGTAGCACGTGCCTGCAATCCCAGCTACTCAGGAAGCTGAGGCAGGAGAATCATTTGAACCCAGAGGTGGAGGTTGCGTGAGCCAAGATCATGCCACTGCATTTTAGACTGGGCAACAGAGTGAGACTCCATCTCAAAAAATAAAAAATAATAATAATAAATCTTGATCCTTGAATTTTGGACTCATCCCATTTTTTTTTTTTTTTTGAGTTGGAGTCTCTGTCACACAGCCTAGAATGCAGTGGCACCATCTCAGCTGAGTGCAACCTTTGCCCCCTGGGTTTAGGCAATTCTTGTGTCTTAGCCCCCTAAGTAGCTGGGATTACAGGTGCCCGCCATAACATGTGGCTAATTTTTGCATTTTTAGTAGAGACGGGGTTTCATCAAGCTGTCCAGGCTGGTCTCGAACTCCTGGCCTCAAGTGATCAGCCCGCCTCAGCCCCCCAATGTCCTGGGATTATAGGTGTAAGCCACCATACCCAGACTAATTTTTTTCTCTCTTCAGATTTGCTGGGCTTACCTCCTTCATTTGTTTAGTGTAAATTCCCTGAGGATGGCCTGAGGGCCATGCACTACCCTGAGCACTGGAAGGCGAGGGTGGACAGAGCAGGCGAGGAGAGTGGAGTGGAAGCATGGAAGTCATCACTGCCTATCTGGGTGGCACAACCTATGCAAATCTGACTGGTCTGTGTGTGTCTCTCCTCTGGGCCCCCCAGGACCTGTCACAGTTGGAGCTGACTCTCCAGGCATCCAAGCAAAATGGCACCCGGCCCCGAGAGGTGTTTCTGGTCCTCAGTGTAAACAGTAATGTCTTCCTGCAGCTCCAGGCCTCGGAAATCCCACTGCACTTGGCCTATGTGAGTATTCCCTCCAACCCTGGCCTGAGGCTCTGGCCATGGGAGGTCCCTGCTGTCCATCTCTGTGGGCCGGGGTCTCCCACCCCAGCAGCCCAGCTCTGCTTCTCCCTTTTATCCTGACATTATTCACCAGGGTCCTGCCTGGTGAATCCAGTGGTCTCTGACAGAGAGAACCCAGAGGGCAGCAGGACTGCGATCAAGAGTCTAGACCCAGAGGTGGGAGAGTCAGGCTGATATGCAGCCCTGGCCAACTCTGATCTTCTGCATAGCCTCAGTTTACCTCTCTGTCCAGTGGGACAACTAAACTCATTATTTCATATGATAATCTTTTCATTGTCTTTGAAAAAGTTACATGACATATATTTGAAAATATTTAAAGACAGAGGAAAAAGGTCAGGAGAAAACCTAATAATGTGTTAACAGTGGTTATGGCTGAGAAGTGGGATTAGGAGAGACATTTATTTGCTTCTTTACACTTTGCTGAGTTTGCAAGAGTTGCTCTAAATGGACTTGGCTTACTTTGGAGAAAAATTATTTTTAAAAACTCAAGTTTTCAGTTTAGCTGTGGATTTGGGAAAAATTTAAAAAAAACCAACAACAACTAAAAACCTCAAGTTTTAAAAGTGTTAGATACATCTACCAGAGAGAGGAGGTCAGTGAGCTGGGACCCACTGCCAGGGGTCAGGGCTGGAGGAGGTGGGGTGGCCTGCCAGCACTGCTTCCTCCACGTGGAAGGTCTGGGAGGTGGCCTCCAGATGTGAACAGCTGTTGTTTACAACAGAAAGCAGAGGGCTGGATGGGGAGAGCCTAGGGGAGAGCAAAGACAGCAAAGGGGAGAGAGGCATAGAAAGAAACGTGCCCATTGTGGGCAGGAGGCAGGCTTGAGTGAAGTTGGGCTTGGGGTACAGGGGAGAAGCTTCCAGACTGGCAACAGGGACAGTACAGAGACAGACAGACATGACCAAGCCAGCATACAAAGGTCCTAGGAGGGAGGGGGCCAAATCCAACCACCAGGGACAAGAGGGTTTGACTCCTTGAGGTCCATCCCTCGGCGCCCAGAAGGGGAAATTGAGGCCCCAGTGGGGGTGTGGCCTCACCATGGCTCCTCCCCTTACCCACGCTGGGCCGGGATCTGAGCCGGTGCAACCCAGGGTGGCGCAGAAACATGAAACGGGCCTGCCAGCCAGAAGGTCGCAGCAGCCGCAGGCTCTTGCCTGGCTGTGTCTCCTTCCTCCTGGGGCTGCGCAGCTTCTGATCTCAGGGGATCCACCCACATCGGCCTCCCAAAGTGCTGGGATTACAGGCATGAGCTACCACTCCCGGCCAGGAGGGTCCTTTAAAGCTAAGAGTTAGAGACCAGCCTGGGCAACATAGTGAAACCCTCATCTCTAAAAAATAACAATAAAAAATGTTTAAAGGCCAGGTGCAGTGGCTCATGCCTATAATCCCAGCAGTTTGGAAGGCTGAGGCAGGCAGATCACGAGGTCAGGAGTTCAAGACTAGCCTGGCCAAGATGGTGAAACCCCATCTCTTCTAAAAATACAAAAATTAGCCAGGCGTGGTGGCGCGCACCTGTAATCCCAGTGACTCAAGAGGCTGAGGCAGGAGAATCGTTTGAACCCAGGAGGTGGAGGTTGCAGTGAGCTGAGATCACACCACTGCACTCCAGCCTGGGTGACAGAGCAAGACTCTGTCTCAAACAAACAAACAAAAAAGTTAGCCAGACGTGGTGGCGGGTACCTGTAATCTCAGCTACTTGGGAGGCTGAGGCAGAAAGTTGCTTGAACCCGGGAGGCAGAGGTTGCAGTGAGCCAAGATTGCACCATTGCACTCCGGCCTGGGTGACAGAGCAAGACTCTTTCTCAGAAAAAATGTTTACAAATCCAGCCTGAAGCCCTCTGCCCTTCAGCTGCTGCTGCTTCATTCAGCTCAATGCCCTTGGCTTTGGAGACTGTACACAAAGGAGCTCAGTCAGTGGCCCCAACAGCTTCCTCTGAATCCTTCAGCTCACCAGAGTCACTCCTCCAGGAAGTCTTCCCTGCTTTCCTCCTCATCCCCGACCCCCATCTCTTTTGAGGCACTGGCAGGGTAGGTAGTGAGATGCCGGAGCCACCCAGATTCCCCATCCCTGTCCAACCAGGAGATTTGTCTGGCTCCTTTGCTTCTTATTAAATAAAAATCTGTCTTCTATTGCTTCGAATGACTTGATGCATGTCTAGTTTCTGAGTGGTAATATCCCCCAGGGCAGGGACCACTGCTGTCTTTAATTCATTTATTCATTCGTCTATCCCTTTCTTCTTTCCTCCCTTTCTCCCTTTCTTCCCATAGGCAGGGAGCACCCACCATGTGCTGGGTGTCAGGGTGAGGCTGGCATGTCAGGATCCTGTGATGGGCCCAGGGCCCAGCACAAAATTGGACAAAGATTTCTCAGTGCCTACCATGTGTCAAGCACTGTAAGGATGGGCAAGGTAGACTTTGTCCCCTGCAGACCCTCAGAGCATTGGGAGAGCCAGAGCTACATGATGGCATAGATGTGGGTTGAATGAGAGCAGCTCTGGAGGGGTGGGTGATGTTTGGACAGGTGGATGAACAAGAATGTGTGTTCATCTGTCCCCCCAAGTGTGGAAGGGAGAAGGGGCCAATATGACTGCTAGGGGGCCCTGGGCTGACTGCAGATCCATCAGACAGCATTCTCAGCTCTGGCCTCTTTCTCTCAGCCAATGGCTGACTCCACAAATTACTTCCTGATCTCCTGCATGGGATAGAGGGGACGCAGAGCCAGGAACAGCATTCTCAGCCTCCCACGTGTCTCCCCAGAATCCCAACTTGGTCACCTTCCAAGGGCCCCCAGGAGTCAACACCACAGAGCTGCCATCCCTCCCCACCATGACCCAGATCCTCGACTGGGCAGCTGCAAGGAGCCCCATCACCTCTGCTGCCAAGCTGAATGACCCCCAGAGCATCCTTCTCCGACTGGGCCAAGGTCAGTTTCCCCAACAACCTCTCTGGGCTCATGACACTCCTCACGAGGAACCTGAGCTCCTCTGGCCCACACCTCAAACTTGGGCACCAAGAGTGCAAGAGGGGACACAGTGAGGTGCAGGCCACGTACAGCAAGCCAGTGCTGCCTTGAGACAGCGATGGCTCCTCCACCAAATATCAGATTAAAACATGTGAAATACCAGTTTCTTGACCTAAAAATCCCAGCATTTTCATATTATTTGTTGTGCATCTACTATGTGCCAAAGCCCTATTATGCTAGGCACTTGGGGACACTGTGGGACAGACTCAGGCCCTGCCCTCCTGGAGGTGATACTGTGACGAGGGAGGTGACAATAAACATGTACACAGATAAATCTATACTTTTAGAAGAAATACTAAAATAGGGTGATGTGTGGGGTTGTTTTGGGACTGAACCCTAACACGTGTCATGGGCTCATCCCTTATATTAACCCTGTGTTGACAGATGAGGAAACGGAGGCCCGGGGACTTGCCAGGTCAAGTCACTTGGCAGGTAAGTGGTGGAAGGGAAGTTAGAACCTAGGTCCTCCGATGCCTCTCCACCACTGGGGCACCCTCCTGCCTGCTCCGCCACCACTACCTTTGGCTGTGGGTGAGAGTGAGGCTGTTAGGTGCAGGGCTGCTCGGGGAAGGGACTGAGGTGGGTGTGTCTCTGCAGCCCGGAGGTCCCTGCCCTTCTGCCTACCGGAAGCCAGCCAGGACATGGGCCGCAGGCTCGAGTGGCGGCCGCGCACCCACTTGGTCCAGGGCTGCCGCTTGGAAGGCGTGGCCGGCTACAAGGAGGCGTACATCCTGAGGGTCCTGCCGAGCCACTCCTCTGGGTAAGGGTCTCTCCCCGCCCCTGACACTAGGCCCCACCCCTGAGAGGCCCCGTCCCTTACGAAGCCCCGTCCCGGCCCTCTCCTACTCTAGGCTCCGCCCCCTACGGCCCCTCCCCTTTGGGCGCAAGCCTGGCCCCAGCCCCATCCCCATCCCATGGACCCACATCTGACCAGGTGAGAGTGCAGCCGCCGCCCACCCGACGCAGGCCTCACTCCCCGCCTGGCCTATCCACGTCAGCATTCCATCCACGTCTGTCTCCCCACAGGCCCCGGACGGTGACGGTGAAGGTGGAACTGAGCTGCGTGTCTGGGGACCCCGACGCCATCCTCATCCTGCAGGGTCCCCCCTACGTGTCCTGGCTCATCGACGCCAACCACAACATGCAGATCTGGGTGAGTCTCGCGCAGCTCCCGGGACATAAAACCCAAACTCCCAACCTCTGGATCAGGGAAATTTCCTGGGGAGGTGAACCCCCGAGCTGAGTTGAAGGGCAAACCTCCTATGCCCGTAGGTGAAGGAAGGGGCCAGGCAAAGGACACAGCAAGAGTGGGGGCACAGCAGGACCGAGGCCTGGCATAACCCTGGCTGGCCTGCCGTGGCATAGACTGTGTCCATGGCCCCCTGCTCCACCTCTCTCCCCACCATTAGACCACTGGAGAATACTCCTTCAAGATCTTTCCAGAGAAGAATATTCGTGGCTTTGACCTCCCAGACACACCCCAAGGCCTGCTGGAGGAGGCCAGGCTGCTCAATGCCAGCGTTGTGGCATCCTTCGTGGAGCTACCGCTGGCCAGCTTTGTCTCACTTCGGGCCCCCAGCTGCGGTGAGCACCTTCCCCCAGCCCTTCCCTTTCCTTTCCCTCCTTTGGATCAGTGGCCACACTGTTGGTGAAGCACCTCTGTGTGAGCCTGGGCAAGGGACATCAGCCTCTCTGAGCCTCATTTTTCTCATCTGCACTTGGCAACAATGGGAGTAGCTAATCCTAGAAGAGCCTGAGAATCGCTTGAACCTGGGAGGCGGAGGTTGCAGTGAGCCAAGATCATGCCACTGCACTCCAGCCTGGCTAACAGAGCGAAATTCTGTCTCAAAAAAAAAATGAAGCGCTTGGTACCTGCGCACAGTGAGCACACACACATAGTGACCATCTGCCTGGCCTGCCTCTGCTACCCTACAGGTGGTAGGCTGCAGACCTCACCCGCACCAATCCAGACCACTCCTCCCAAGGACACTTGCAGCCCGGAGCTGCTCATGACCCTGATCCAGACAACATGTGCCGATGATATCATGACCCTGGTACTAAAGAAACAGCTTGTTGCGGTAAGGGAACTCCTGCCCCTCTAGCTCAGGATGACATGGACATCTGGTTCCTCCCCTAGCCCAGGATTCTTGGGGTCCTCACCCAGGCAGGGGGGCAAGTCACGTCCCTCTGCAAGCCTTAGTTTCCCCACTTGTATAATGGGATTGAGGATGGTACCTACCACGTGGTGAGAATTGAAGGTGGTCTGACAGACCGATCATTTGGTGCAGTCAGATGTGGTGCATAGTAAGTGCTCAGTAAATAATGCCAGCACTAGGTAGTCATTATTAATCCTAAATGCTCCCTGAGCTGGGTAGTCACTTAGCAGAATACCTACACAGGCCAGGTGCAGTGGCTCACGCATGTAATTCCAGCACTTTAGGAGGCTGAGACAGGCAGATCACCTGAGGTCAGGAGTTCAGCTTGGTCAACATGAAACCCCGTCTTTACTAAAATACAAAAATTTGCCAGGCATACTGGAACATGCCTGTAGTTCTAGCTATTCGGGAGGCTAAGGCACAAGAATCATTTGAACCCGAGAGGCAGAGGCTGCAGTGAGCCAAGATTGCACCACTACACTCCAGCCTGAGCAACAGAGTGAGACTCTGTTTCAAAAAAAAAACCTACACAATGTGATCATGGCTGGTTGACAAACAAATGTATTTGTTATAAAAACAACATATGCTGGCTGGGTACGGTGGCTCACACCTGTAATCCCAGCACTTTGGGAGGCCAAGGCAGGCAGATTGCCAGAGCGCAGGAGTTCGAGACCAGCCTGGGCAACATAGCAAAACCCCGTCTCTACTAAAACAGAAAAAATTAGCCGGGCATGATGGTACGTGCCTGAAGTCCCGGCTACTTGGGAGGCTGAGGCAGGAGAATCCCTTGAACCTGGAAGAGGGAGTCTGCAGTGAGCTGAGATCATGCCACTGCACTCCAACCTGGGTGACAGAGCGAGACTCCATCTCAAATCAAACAAAAAACATATGCTTTAAAAAATATGTGAAAATTAGAAAAGCTTAACCTTCCCACCCAAAGACAATGGCTGCCAACATTTTGGTGTGTTTTTCTGGAATGTTTTATCTGTGTATTTCTTATATTGATGTAATCATAAGGGATGTGTTCGCTTGTCTCTTGCCATTTCATTTAACATATTTTTAGAGCTCTGACACCTGTACCTAATATCATGTTTAATGAGCATGTATTATTCCATCATATTGACATGCTATAATTAACTCCTCTTCCTTTATTACACATTTAGGTTGTTTCCAATTCTATATTATAAATATGCAAAAAATGTCATTGTGTATGAAACATTTCTTTATATAGGATTATTTTCTTAGGATAGATTTCCACATTAGCAGAATTACTGGATCAAAATGAATGAAGTTTCGATACGTGTTGCCAACCCACTTTTCCAAAAATGACTTGAATTTTCACTGCTGATTTATGAGAGCACCTCAACCTCTTCTCTCTCTCCAGAATTTTAAAAAAGAAAAGAAAAACCTTTGCCAATGTGGGAGGTGGCACATGGCATCCCATTCTTGTTTTAGTTATAATTCTCTGGATAGTAGTGAGTGTGGGCATGGCTCCATGTGAGTGATGAGAACCTCAGTCTCTTTATCATTGAAGCTTGGTGTTTTTCTTGATGATTTTTATAAGTTTTAATAAAGAAAAAAAGGTTGGTCCTTTGGCTGCCATGTCCCCTAATTTGCTGTAGTTCTTTCAATTTGGTTACAGTGGTTTACAGTGGTTTATTTTTTTTCTTTTGAGATGGAGTCTCACTCTGTACCAGGCTGGAGTACAGTAGCACAATCTTGGCTCACTGCAACCTCCACCTCCCAGGTTCAAGTGATTCTCCTGCCTCAGCCTCCTGAGTAGTTGGGACTACAGGTGTCACCATCATGCCCAACTACTTTTTTGAATTTTCAGTAGAAAGGTGGTTTCACCATATTTGCCAGGCTGGTCTCGAACTCCTAACCTCAGGTGATATGCCTACCTCGGCCTCCCAAAGTGCTGGGATTACGAGCATAAGCCACTGCACCCGGCCTTCTTTTTCTTTTTTAGAGACAGAGTCTCCCTCTGTCACCCAGGCTGGAGTGCACTGATGCAATCTCGGCTCACTGCAGCCTCCATCTCCCGGGTTCAAGCAATTCTTGTGCCTCAGCCTCCCAAGTAGCTGGGACTACAGGTGTGTGCCACCACGCCTGGTGAATTTTTATAATTTTAATAGAATCGGGGTTTCACTATGTTGGCCAGGCAGGTCTCGAACTTCTGATCTCATGTGATCCACCTGCCTTTGCCTCCCAAAGTGCTGGGATTATAGGCGTGAGCCACTGTGCCTGGCCTGTGCTAGACTTTTATATGATCAGCAGTGCAGTAAGTTTGCTTACACCAGCATCACCACAAACACTAGGCAATAGAAATTTTTCAGCTGCGTTATAATTTTATGGAACTAGAGACCACCATCGTATATGCAGTCCATTGCCGACCAAAACTTGTTCTGCAGTGCATGACAGTATTTACTATTTGGATCATGATAGGAATGCTTTGCCCACCCCAGGCCTGAGACTGGATTATGCTTGTAGGGTTTTCATGCCCCTGGGGCTGTGAGAGATGATTATATGTGGAACTTGAAGGAATATTTTAATAGTTCTGTATTTATTTTGTTAGATATAAGAAGAAAATTCATGATCCCACAGCTATTATTGCTTAGGACAAGGCTTAGTGCAAAAGTGAGCAAGTTCAAGAAGTCTTAAGTGGGCTGGGCATGGTGGCTTATGCCTGTAATCCTAGCACTTTCGGAGGCCAAGGCAGGTGGATCACCTAGGTCAGGAGTTTGAGACCAGCCCGGCCAGCATGGTGAAACCCCATCTCTATTAAAAATACAAAAATTAGCCAAGCGTGGTGGCGGGCGCCTGTAATCCCAGCTACTTGGGAGGCTGAGGCAGGGAGAATTACTTGAACCCAGGAGGCAGAGGTTGCAGTGAGCCAAGATGGAGCCACTGCACTCTAGCCTGGGCAACGAGAGCCAGACTCCATCTAAAAAAAAAAAAAAAAAAAAAAAAAAAAGTCTTAAGTGGTGTGGGATGATAACATCTAACAAAAGTGAAGAGGGAGCAGGGCAGGGGAATGGCTGTGGCCTGGGACCCCTGGGTTGTGGTCAGTCCTCGGTGCTGGGGAGTGACAGGCCACAGAGACCCCGGTGCCTTCTGATGGTGCCCCCTCTCTCCCAACCCAGGCTTTGAGGTGCACTATCACAGGCCTGACCTTAGGGGACTCCGGCTGTCAGGCCGAGGACAGTGGTGACCAGTTTGTCTTGCGCAGCACTTACTCCAGCTGTGGCATGGTAGTGACAGCAAATATGATCAGCAACGAGGTAAGAGCTGGGGCCAGAAAGGTAACAGGACCAGGCTGGTTGGTGCCCCACTCAGGTGCCTCCTTGATCCCCCAGGCTGAGGGGTGTTTAGGAGGGCAGGGTGCAGGGGTTCAGCATACAAGACAAGCTTGGCCATTGGTTGGCTCAGTCTCCCCATCCGCAAAATGGGTGTGTTGGGTGGGATACCCTCTGGGGTCCCTTCTGGCTCTGACCAGCTCCTTGGCTTTGTCCTCACAGGTGGTAGTCAATATCCTGTCGAGCTCATCACCACAGCGGGTGAGATGGACGGTCACATGCTAACCCACCTGGGGCTGCTGATGGGCGGGGGACCTTTTCCTGGCTTGGGAGGGAGCAGGCCTTGGGAAACTTCTGGCAAGCCATGTCTCCGGCATGCCTCAGTCTCCCCTTCTGTATGAGGGGAGCAGGACTGTGGAGAGCGATGCTCTCAGCTTCTCAAGTCAGAGGGCTTAGCACATATTGGCCGTGTGGCCTTGGGCAAGTCACTTAGTTTTGTGGGCCCAAAGGTGACCTAAGAAAGGACTCTGTGCCACAGGGTGCTTCTGGGCAGCCAATGGGATGCCATGTGGAAGCTCTTCAATCAGCCTGGCACCCGGTGCCTCCTTGATAAATACTAGATTTTTTAAAACCTTTTTTGAGATGGAGTCTTGCTCTGTCGCCAGGCTGGAGTGCAGTTGCATGATCTCAGCTCACTGTAATCTCCGCCTCCCGGGTTCAACTGATTCTCCTGAGTAGCTGGGACTACAGGCACATGCCACCACACCCAGCTAATTTTTGTATTTTTGGTAGAGATGGGGTTTCACTATGTTGGCCAGGATGGTCTCGATCTCTTGACCTTGTGATCCACCCACCTCAGCCTCCAAAAGTGTTGGGATTACAGGTGTGAGCCACCACGCCCAGCCAAACATTAGTTTTTTGTTTTAAAAAAAAAAAGGAAGAGTCAGGCAACTCCATGGGGCCATGACCTGCGTTCCTCCTTAAACCCCTCACCCTCCTGGTTGGTGTTGCCAGACTGACGGAATCTCCCTCCTGTCTTCCCCCAGAAAAAGGTGTACTGCCTCAACATGGACAGCCTGTCTTTCCAGCTGGGCCTCTACCTCAGCTCGCGCTTCCTCCAGGCCTCCAGCGCCATCGAGCTGGGGCAGCAAGGCTTTGTGCAGGTACCTGGCAAGCCTGTCACCCCTTGGGCCTCCCAGCTCCAGAACTTCCTCTCTGCCTTTCTTCCCCTATGACTCCAGAGATGAGAATCCCACAGTCAGGAGGGAGACATCCTGGGTGCATGGGAAAGGGAGAGACAGAGAAGGTATTGCTAAGGGACACTGACGAGGATGTCGTCCTGTCCTCCTCCTCTGTCCCAGGAAGGCCCATGCCTTTCCTTCCACCATGAGGACTCGAGTGGGAACTCTTCCTTCTAGCTGATATTTCGAGGCAGCAGGTGGGGTGGGGTTAAGAGCAACTGCCCATGGCACATGGTCCACCTATCTGTGCAGGTGAAAATGTCCCCACCGATCCCTGAGCTCCTACTTGAGCTAGACAGCTGCCACCTGGACTTGGGGCCTGAGGGAGGAACCATGGAACTCATCCAGGGCCGGGTGGCCAAGAGCAGCTGTGTAAACCTGCTGTCCCCAAGTCCTGAGGGTGACCCACGCTTCAGCTTCCTCTTCCACATCTACACAGCACCCATACCCAAAGCCGGCACCCTCCGCTGCACTGTAGCCCTGCGTCCCAAGACTGGGTCCCAGGTGAGTGGGGCCTGGGCTGGGCCCAGCTTCAAGTGGGAGCTTCCAGGACTGTGGTTTGCAGGCAGGGACATGGCAGCCCATGGAGATGTGGGGACAGCTGGTGAGGGGCAGAGCCTTAGTCAGGCACATGGCCTGGCAGTCTGGCTGCCAGTGGCACTTTCTGCCACCTTAGAGCTTTCTGGTGGGATTGCTGTGTCTTGGGTACAGTTGCAGCTGCAACTGTCCATCTATCCTTCCACTTATCCTTCCATCTGTCCATCCATCCACCCTCCCACCCACCTGCCATCCTATCCAGGGATCCACACATCTTCCCACCATCCCACCCAGGTATCCAGCCATCTTCCCACCATCCCACTCGGACATCCAGCCATCTTCCCACCATCCCACCTAGGCTCCCAGCCATCTTTCCACTGTCCCACCCAGGCATCCACATATCTTCCCACCATCCCACCCAGGGATCCACCCATCTTCCCACCACCCCACCTGGGCATCCACGCATCTTCCCACCATCCCACCCAGGAATTCAGCCACCCTCACATCCATGTACTATGATCACCAGCATCATTTCAAAGAACAGGAGACCTTAGGAAAGAGAGGTAGGACAAAGGACACACACTCCTGGCTTTCTGTATTTGCCAGTCACAACACTTCACTGTCTGTTGACCCCCACTCTCAGGCAGTCTGTCCTGGATGCCCCCAGAGTCACCCCCAGGCCCTTGCACAGACAGGTCCCCAGGATGACAAACTTACCTGGTCACATGACGCTACGGAGGCCTTCAAGCCTCCCCTAGGTGGGCCTCTCCCTCCAGCCACAGTGAGGAGGGAGAGGCTCCTCACTGTGGGAGCCTCCTCCCTGGGCTGACCTGGCTCGTAGCTCCAAAGCATTTACAAGGGTGAGGGATGCATAGTGCTCCCACAGTGCTCCTGGGCATCAGGGCCTCCAGGAACTCGTAGGAAACATTCTGGCAGCAGCCAAGGATCATCCACTAGGCCCCCTCTCACAGCACAGATCTTCCAGGACTCGCCCAAAGGCATCCAGCTAGGAAGCGGTGGAGATGGGATTCAAAGCTGAGGCTCTAGGGTGGGCCGGGGTTGCAGAGCCAGGGAGTAAGCCTGGAAGCTGCCTCCCGAAGGCTGTGCCACATGCTGCTCTCTCCCTATTCCAGGAATTCCGCAGCACTGTCTTCATGCGCTTAAACATCGTCAGCCCTGACTTGCCTGGTGAGCTTCCTCCGGGTATCTCAGGTTTGTTCTAGTGGCTGAGGTCAAAGTAAGGCACAGCGGGCAGCCCCGAGAAACGGCCTGGGCACATAGCACATAGCAGGGGGACCCCAGAGAAAGCGGCCCAGAAGGGGGAGGAGGAGGGTTTCCCAGAGCCCTAGCAGCCTAGAGCAGGGGCCAGAACTGCACTTTGCAGATGGAGAGCCCTTGCTCAGGTCCGCCCTGCGGGGTGGGAGTCTCGGCCTCTGCCCCCACTCACAGCTCCGCTCCATCCCCATAGTTACTGACTGACCTTGCCGGGAGAATGGAGCCTCCTGGGTGGGACAGAAGCCCTTTGGGGTGGCGGTGCTGGCCTTGCCTTCTGTGAGGCCCCTCCCTGCAGGATGCCCCCTCTAGCTTCTCCATCAGTTCCCCTCAGGCCCAGGCCCATGCTCACACCAGGGAGAAGAGTCCCTGACACTGGCAGCAAAGGCAGGGGTGAGGGATGGGGGCGTCTACCTCTTTGCCACCCCATCCAGGCCAGGATGGAGCCTCCTGTCCCAGCCCAGGACCAAGAAGGCAGGGCTAATAACCCCATGACACAGATGGGACCTCAGAGGCTGAAGGGAAGGCCACCTGGCCTGCAGTCACACAGGAGTCAGGAACGTGGAGGGAATGAGGTTTGGAACAGTCCAACAGCACAGCTGCAGGGCGCTGGGAGCTGCTCTAGCCCTCGCTCTGCCTGCTAAAGACCTCAGAGAGGAGCAGGGCTGACCTAAGGTCACACAGCAGATAAGGAAGGCTCTGCACTCCTAAGCCTCAGTTTCCTCACATTACCCCATCCATTCTCCCTGAAAACGCATCTCTATCAGCCTTGAGGGGCAGAGGCACGACCCAAAAGGCCTGGCTGGGCCCTCTAGGTGGACGGTCATAGCAACCGTGGCTCAGTGCCAGGCCTGGCTGTGATGAGCCCATTTGCTACAACAGGAGGCTGAGGTTCAGAGAAGTTGAGGGTCCATGGCTGAGCAGGGCTGGCACCAAAGCCCACACGGGCCAGTGTAACAGGGTAGGGGATGGGGCAGAGGCAGCAGTGCTGACAGCGCCTGCCCTCTTTAGGTTGCACAAGCAAAGGCCTCCTCCTGCCTGCCGTGCTGGGCATCACCTTTGGTGCCTTCCTCATCGGGGCCCTGCTCACCGCCGCGCTCTGGTACATCTACTCGCACACGCGTGAGTACCCCAGGCCCCCGCAGTGAGCATGCCGGACCCGTCCACCCACCCGGGGGAGCCCAGTGAAGCCTCTGAGATTGGGGAGCCCTGGCCAGGACGCTGACCTCCGCCCCTGCCCCTGCTCCCAGGTCCCCCCCGCAAGCGGGAGCCCGTGGTGGCGGTGGCTGCCCCGGCCTCCTCGGAGAGCAGCAGCACCAACCACAGCATCGGGAGCACCCAGAGCACCCCCTGCTCCACCAGCAGCATGGCATAGCCCCGGGTCCCCCGCACTCGCCCAGCAGGAGACTGAGCAGCCGCCAGCCGGGAGTGCAGGCATGAACTCACCCTGGGAGCCAGTCCTCCACTGGACCCAGGATGGAGCCTGCTCTCTGCGCCTGCCCTTCCCGCCTCCCTCTCAGAGGCCTGCTGCCAGCAGAGCCACTGGCTGGGAACATCTTGGGGTCTCTCCACCCCACTCCACAGAACCTTTAACCCAGCCTGGGATATGGCTGCCCAGGACCATGGAGACCACATGCCACGCAGCTGTAAAAACCCAAGTCCCTGTTGTTTGAACCTGGATCCAGCATTGGTGAACCAAGCTGGGCAGGAGGGGAGAACTCAAAACAGATCCAGACCAGCCCAGCCAGGCCGACACCACCTCCCTGCTGGGAACAGAAGAGGGCCCAGCCCAGAGCCACCTGGATCTATCCCTGTAGCCTCTACACCTGGACTTGCCTAACTGGCAGGGGAGACAGGAGCCCAGCGGAGCCCAAAGGGTGGCAAGAACAGTGGGCATTGGGAGCCTAGCTCCTCTGCCACACAGAGCCCCCTCTGCCGATCAGGCAGCCAGCAGACGGGGGAGAATCCAAGCTGCTTGTCCTGGGCCCACCCCTGTGTATTCACCACCAATAAATCAGACCATGAAACCAGTGCTGGGTTGAGCTGGGAGAAGGGCAGTGACATTCAAAACAGGGGTGGGGTGAGGGCAGAGGACAGGGTTGCTCTTGTCGTTGGCCCCCACTGGGCTTGGCCTGGTGGCAGGGGTGGCATCCTGAACAGCATCAGCAGCCAAGGTATAGCAGGTTTTGATTCAGTCACTTGCCCTCTGCCTGTCACCCCCTCGGCAGCACACCACAGGACTAAGGCTGCAAGGAAGCAAACTCCAGGAAGCCCCAGCCACACTCACGCTGGGGTTCTGAACACAGGCCCTTGACTTCTGGGAGTTCAAATCCTGAGTCTGCCACTTGTTGGCTTGTGACAGTAGGCAGGTCCCATGGCTTCCTGAGGCCAGCCACAGATTCTTCGCCTGTCAAGTGGGTATAATTCACATCATAAGATGGGTCTGCAGAAAGCACTGCCTGGCATATAGTCAACAGGCAGGAGTCCAGTCTTCTCATTTCACAGACAGGCCACCTGAGGTGCACAGGGAGGGAGAGACTTGTTCCCGGCCACGCAGCCAGGCTCCCTCTACACAGCACAGGCCCCTGACCACCTGCAGCCCCTCTCTCCCTGCCTCTGCCTAGGGAGAAGGGGGTCCAGTGTCAGTCGAAGGCTCTGCCATTTCTTTAAAAAAAAAAAAAAAACAAAGGCTTTAATTCAGTCCAGCCACTCTCTGTCCCAGGGTGTCCCAGGCAGAGGCCCTCTCCCTTCCCAGAAGGCACTGGGAGGAGGAAATCTACCACCCAGCAGGACCCGGGGCCTGGCCAGCAGCACACACAATAAGCTGGGCCTGAGCCAGGAGGCAGGCGGGGTGTGGGGGGAGGCAGGCGGGGTGTGGGGGAAGACAGGCTGAGTGGCCAGGCCACTGGAACAGTGAGAGACCTGGGGAGCCCCCAACTCAGCTGTCCGCCATCTCTGCTGGGAGGAAGAAGGAGAGGCCAAGGCACAGAGCCTCAAAACGGAGGACGTCCTCTCCTGGCCTCCCATCCCAGAGCCCTGGTCCCTAGGCCAGCCTAGACAGAGCCAGGAAAGCAGATAACAAAAGGCACCTAGTATGTGAGTTCATGGGGGAACGCAGGCAGCTGTTGGGGGCTCCTACCTCCAACCCTGGGCCTTGGCTACTGGGACAGTGCAGGCTCTAGCAGCTTCAGGACACCACCCACCAGGTGCAGGCTGCCAGTGACCAGCACGTGGATGGCAGCAGCCTCATGGAGTACGCCAGCCCCACTGCGTGCCACAGCATGGGTGAGGAGACTCTTTGGGGAACTGGGTGGCTGGAAGACGGGGTCTCGACCTTGGCTGATCCATTGCAAGGCATGTGAAATGCAGCTGAAGACAAGAGAGCTGGCGCTGCTGTGGGGTGGGTGGGGCGCCAGCAGCAGGGATGCAGGCCCAGCAAGCTCTGCGCTGGGGGCATTCCAGAGGTCCGGGCTGGCCTGCTCCTCGTCCAGGCAGTTCCAGTGCTGCTGGTGTTCCAGGCAGCGGAGCAGCACCTGGTCCAGTGTCACTGTGAAGTTCTGTTGGTCTGTGGGGCACAGAGACGGGCATGTCACTGAAGGGGAGGAGTAGGGGACAGGCTGGAGAAGGGGGCGGGTGTGCCATGGGCACCTGCTTTGTGCCCGGCCCTTGACGTGTCAGGCCAGCAGTCCGCTAGTGGTCTTCCCCAGGGACACAATGAAGAAACAGGCTCAGAAAGGTTCAGTGACTTGCCCAAGGTCACAAGAGGCAGAGCCAGACAGTTCAGCTCCAAAGCTTTTGCCCACTAGGCACCATTTCCCCACCCTGGACTCACTGTCTCCATCTATAAAATGGACATCCAACTGGACCCCGTCACCAAGTGGGCACAGGTATCTCTGGGGATGCTAGTTAAAAATGCAGATTCCTACCCCAGAACCTAAAGTACAATTTAAAAAATTAAATATATAGAAAAAAAATGCAGATTCCAGAAGTCTCCCCAGCTAGACTGATGTGGGGACTGGAGATCTTTTTTTTTAGACAGGGTCCAGGGTCTTTCTCTGTCACCCAGGCTGCCATGCAGTGGTGCAATCATTACTCACTGTAGCCTCCACCTTCCAGGATCAAGCGATCCTTCCACTTCAGCCTCCTGAGTAGCTAGGACCATAGGTACGCACAACCACGCCTGGCTAATTCTATTTTTTGTAGAGATAAGGTCTGGCTTTTAACTCCTGGGCTCAAACAATCCTCCTGCCAAAGTGCTGGGATTGCAGGTATGAGGCACCATGGCCAGCCTGGGATCTGCATTTTTTGCACTATTTCAAACTTTTTTAACACGATACATAGTAAAAAACACATTTTACACTGCAACTCAGTACTCACTTACTTATACATACGCCTGGAATGGAACAATCTTCCCCAAATAGGACCTACCCTTACTTCATGCAATGCACACTGGTATTTTCTATTCTACTCTATTTCATATAAAATAAAAAATGCTGGCTGGGCACAGTGGCTCACATCTGTAATCCCAGCACTTTGGGAGGCTGAGGCAGGCGGATCACTTGAGGCACAGGAGTTTTGACACCAGCCTGGCCAACATGGCAAAACCCCGTCTCTACTAAAAATATAAAATTTAGCTGAGCATGTTGGCACATGCCTGTAATCTCAGCTATTCGGGAGGCTGAGACATGAGAATCATTTGAACCCAGGAAGCAGGGGTTGCAGTGAGCTGAGATCATGCCATTACACTCAGCCTAGGTGACAGAGTAAGACTCTGTCTCAAAAATTAAATGAAGTAGCCAGGCGTGGTGGCTCACACCTGTAATCCCAGCATTTTGGGAGGCCAAGGTGGGCAGATCACAAGGTCAAGAGATCAAGACTATCCTGGCCAACATGGTGAAACCCCGTCTCTACTAAAAATAGAAAAAAATTAGCCAGACGTGGTGGTGTGTGCCTGTAGTCCCAGCTACTTGGGAGGCTGAGGCAGAAGAATTGCTTGAAACTGGAAAACAGAAGTTGGAGTGAGCCGGGATCGCACTACTACACTCCAGCTTGGCAATAAAGCGAGACTCTGCCTCAAAAAAAAAAATTAAACCAAGTATACTTTGGTGTATAAGTGCATAAGTACACTAACATGTGCTTATACAATCAAACAAATTTATCTCCTACCCCAAAACTCCAGTTTGGAAGCTACCTCAGGGCCCCCAGCCCCTCCCCAGGGACCATGCCTGTCACCTCTCACCTGCGTTGCCTGTGGATGACACCTCTGTCAGGTTGGGGCAGAAGACGGCATAGTCGAACTGGCAGGGCTAGAAGGCCGAGGGAAAGACTTGGTGTCAGACCCCTGAAAGGATGTCCCCCAACTTCCACATGGTCCCTGAGCCCACATCTCTGGAGATGCAGCCTCCCTCACAACTAGAATCATTCTATATAAATCCAGCCAAGGTACTTCAGTGCCCTGCCCCTATCTGCCTCAGCATACCCCGCCTGGCCTGTGGCCTGGGCAGTGAAGCCCCAGCCTACTATACAGATGGGGGAACAGAGGCCACAGGTCAAGGGGACTTGCTTAAGGTCACTCAGATAGTGAGGGGGCCCCAAATCCAGGCTGGGAAAAGGCTGTGAGTACATAGGAGAGGTTCTGGATATAGCCTCATCCTCCTGGTCTGTGAAATGGGAGATGATACCTAGGGCCTACTTCAGCCCTGACAGCTTGGGCAGCCTCAGTTTCCCCAAGCAGAGAAAGGCCCAGTGACTCCTTTAACAAAACTTGAGAAGCAGGTACTCTTAGCAGCCACCTCATTTTATGGAAAGACAAACTGAGGCTCAGAGAAATGCCACCTCTCATCCAGGGTGATATGCTAGTGCCTAAAGGGGCATGATAAGTGAGTCCAGAGCCTGCACCTTTAGCCACGAGGTGGCCCTCCTTTTAAGCCTGGACTTGAGTCTGGACACACGGGAGAATGAGTAATGACCTGTGACTGGACTCCCCGTGGCCCTGCAGAGCCTGGCGGAACCAGCACACGTACCTTGTCACATCTAATTCCCAATACAACTAAAATGAAAGGGGTTGACACCCTCCAGGGTCACAACGCCAGACCCAAGGCTTCCGCCCAACCCCCAAGTCGGCTCCTTACCTGCAGCAGCTTCAGTAGGACCGCCGAGTCCCGGTCCCCAGTGGTGTTGAAGAGCAAGACTCGAACCTCGGTCCCACTGAGCCAGAGGTGAGGAGCTGGGTCAGAGAACGGCCCCCCATCGCCCCGCCCCGGTCCGGTCCTCCCACCGGTCCACCCCCGTCCCCGCCCACAACCCCACCCCTCCACGTGGGCTCGCCTCTCCCCTCCCCATGGGCCGGCCCAGGCCCCGCCTCCGGCCCCGCCCCTCACCTGCTCAGCCTCTCGCGGCCCTGCAGCGCCTGGCGGAACCAACGGACGCAGGCCTGCACGCTGCTGGGGGTGTGCGCGCCGTCCAGGTACCAGGTGAGGGGCCCGCGCCGCAGCACCTGCGTCCGGCCCAGCCACTCCGTGTTTCGAAGCCCTGGGGGAGGGCAGCAAGGCAGTCCTTCAGCCCCTCTCCCACCCCCGTCCTCAACTCCGCACACACACTCCTGAGCCTGCTCTCCCCCACCCCACAGGCTGCGCCCACCCTCTGAGCACTCTGAGGACCCCGGCAGCCCGGGAGCTTCTTACTAGCACCAGTCACACTGGCTTGGGTTTTTCGGCTGCCTCATCTGGTAGAATCTTCCAGGCAACTCTGAGAGAGGCTGCTATCATGTATGATTCCCGTCTGACAGCCCGAGAGCCCTTAGCAGGAGCCTGGACGTGATCCGAGGTCTGCCTGTCTCCAGGCTCTTGTCACCTGCCCCTGACACCAGGCATGGCACAGTGGGCCCATCATTTGCTGAAAGGGTTTAATAGCATGAGCACCTGTTGGGTGCTGAAAGCTTTGGGGGAGATGACTAGATCACCATCCTCCAGGACCTCAGGGTCTGATAATGACGATAGTGACAGTGACAGCTGCTACCACTGGCTGGCACATTATCCCACATTGGCCAGGCTCTGGACTTAGCACCTTAGTGATGTCACCTCAACGAATCCCCACCACAGCCCTTGGCAATGGCTCCCATCATCATCCGATTTGGCAGATGAGAAGACAGGCTCAGAAAGAGATCATGATGAACTCAAGGCCTGGAAGGTTTGCTGGCTTCAGAGTCCTTTCTCTTAGGCACCACTTCAAACTGTCTATCTCCCAAACAGAAAACAAAACAAAAAAAATCTGAAAGGGCGCTAGGCAGGAAGGTCCAACTCACCGAGCCGCATGTGGGATGTGGGCTGGAACACAGGTGCCAGGGGCAGCTGCCACAGGAGGCCTGGCCTGGATGCCTTCAGCTCCCCAGCATCTGCAGGGTGTGTGAGACCGAGTGTGCTCAGGACCCTCCTAGGCAGGCTCCACAGCTCCCGCCCACCTGCCTGCCCGCTCAGCTGCCCACTCACCATGGTGGTCCTGCCGCTGCAGCCAGCAGTGGGCCAGCTGCAAGGCCAAGGCGGCGTTGGACCGCTGGTGCTCCCCCTCCAGGCCCAAGGTCAGCGGAAGCCCCCCTTCCTCCAGGGCCTCCAGCGGCGGACACAGGTAGAGAGGACACTGGGCGAGACAGGCAGGAGCAGGTCAGCAGAGGCCCTCTCCTCCCCCAGCCACCAAGCCCTGCTCCCAGAACTGAGATGTGTTCCAGCTGGCCCCACAGCTGGCCCAGCTTCCTCTCTGCACAGATGAGCAAACTGAGGTCTCAAAGGACAGAGTGCCTCCTCAAACAGAAGGGACATACGCCCCTCCCTGCTGCTGCCCCATTCCAATCAGACTCACCGAGATCTGCTGGGCTCGGTCCCTCAGCACTGCCAGGGGACCTTCAGGCTGCAGCACAGTGAAGGCAGGGACACCTGGCTGTGGAGGGAACGAGGAGAGAGAAACGGCTGCTGAGCATCTTCCACACTCCTGTCTGGCCCCACAGCCCTGGGTCTGGGCTACCACTGCCTCTCATCCCTCATGTTTCTGGGGTTTTTTTGTTGTTATTTTGTTTTTTGAGATGGAGTCTCACTCTGTCACCAGGCTAGAGTGCAGTGGCATGATCTCGGCTCACTGCAACATCTGCCTCCTGTATTAGAGCAATTCTTCTGCCTCAGGCTCCCCAGTAGCTGAAACTACAGGCGCACACCACCACTCCTGGCTAATTTTGTATTTTTAGTAGAGATGGAGTTTCACCATGTTGGCCAAGCTGATCTCAAACTCCTGACCTCATGTGATCCTCCTGCCTCAGCCTCCCAAAGTGCTGGGATTACAAGCATAAGCCACCATGCCGAGCTATCCCTCATGTTTCAATGGGGAAACAGGCTGGAGAGGAGGCTCAACTTGTTCCAGTCACACAGCGAAGCCAGGATGAGAACGCAGACCCCACTGATGCCCTGGACCTTATCCTGAATGGCCCTACCCCAGCCTCGCCTCTTTGGGCTTAGTGAGGCCCAAGCCTGCCATGTCTCTCCCTTCCCCCAGTCTGCCTGGTCACCTTAAAGATGCCCCCTTTCTGCCATGCGATCTTCTCCACCGTGTCCCCCAGGAGGCTGGTGTGGTCAATGCCAAGAGAGGAGACTCCACACACCACAGGCTTCCTGCAGTAGAGGAAAAGGCCATGAGGGCCCTCCCCTGAGCCACGGTGGCAGGTGAGGCTGTGCTCCTGGCTGCCACCCCTTGCCCCGACCAACTGCGCTCACCTGATGATGTTGGTGCAGTCGTAAGCCCCACCAATGCCCACCTCCACCACTGCCAGGTCCACCTGCCAAAGATCAGAGGGCACAGTAGGGGGTATGAGGGTGCCCAGAGGCCAGATAGGGAGCCCCCAGACCTGCTGAGGTTCCCACTCCCAAGACCTCAGATGCAGAGTTCTATGGAGAGGGCACACACCTTCTCTTGGAGGAAGACGTGGAAGGCCATGAGTGTCAGGAAGCGGAAGTAGGGGGGCATGGAGACACAGCTGCCGTCCTGTGGCACAGGGACATGTTAGAGCCCAGAGCCCCTGCAGCCCCTCCTCTGGGGAGATGGGGTGCTGGAACAGGTAGCACCCCCAACCCCGCCCACCCGCCAGCCCTCCTGCATGGGGCACCTTGGTCTCCTCCAGCCGGTGGTAGAGGCGCCAGAAGTACTTGGTGAAGAGGTCAGGACTGATGGGCTGCCCATTGATGCGGATCCGCTCCCGAACCTGCACCAGGTGGGGAGAGCTGCCGGGACAGCTGGGGTCGTCAGGACTCCCTTCCCGAGCATCCTGGCTTTCCCCCACCCTGCAGGGGCTGATGCCACCGGCCTCTGTGCCTTACCTCTCCTGTGTCCCTTGGTCTGTTCCTGGTGTCCCATTCCCCTGGACTATATGTAGCCCCCCAGTCCTCGCCCTCTTCTATCTCCAGGCCTCTGCACCTGGCTCACCCTGCTCACCACACAGGTCTCAAATAAGATAGCCCTTCCTCACCCAGGCTGGTCTCGCACATTCTATGGGCTTCAACAGTCCCATGCTAATCAGTCACTCTGCTGACATCTGCCCCACAATGCCATCTGTCTTACAGTTCTCAGAGA
The DNA here is from genome assembly GCA_963574635.1 of Cheracebus regulus. Lineage (NCBI taxonomy): Eukaryota > Metazoa > Chordata > Mammalia > Primates > Pitheciidae > Cheracebus > Cheracebus regulus. The sequence goes on along the minus strand of CAUYQU010097078.1, from coordinate 881 downwards.
CAAAGCCCGCCAGCAATGTTCAAGCTGCAGCCCTGGGCTGGCCCTCAGGCCCACATGGGCCCAAGATATAGGTTAGGGTTTTCACCCCAAAAATGATTGTATTTTTAATTTTAATTTTTGTAACCACTAGTCACTAGTAACATCTAATATTTATTTATTTTTGAGACAGGGTCTCGCTCTGTCGCCCAGGCTGGAGTATAGTCATGAGATTTCAGCTCACTGCAACCTCCACCTCCCGGTTTCAAGCAATTCTTGTGCCTTGGCCTTCCAAGTAGCTGGGATTACAGGTGTGCGCCACCATGCCTGGCTGATTTTTGTATTTTTAGTAGAGACAGGGTTATACCATGTTAGGTAGGCTGGTCTTGAACTCCTGACCTCAGGTGATCTGCCCAACTCGGCCTCCCAAAGTGCTGGGATTACAGGCGTGAGCCACTGTGCCCAGCCAATCTTTTGTATTTTTAGTAGAGAGAGGTTTCGCCATGTTGGCCAGGCTGGTCTTGAACTCCTGGCCTCAAGTGATCTGCCCACCTCGGCTTCCCAAAGTGCTGGAATTACAGCACTGTGTCTGGCCCAAAAAATGATTTTAGAAGACAGGTTGGTGCCTTATGCTTCAATCCTCAAAGACCCTCAAGTATTAAGTCATCCTCTCTATATTTTGAACAAGAACTATTTAGGGAAAACATATTGGCCTGAAATGACCTTAGGCATCTGATTTCAGATGTTCCTGGTGTTGGGCTCAGGAGACACATGTGAGGCACAGGAAGAGTGATACCAGGTTTTTTTTTTTTTTTTTTTTTTTTTTTTTTTTTTGTGCAGGGTCGCCAGGATAAACCAGGGGGGCGTTTGCCGGGTGTGGTACCCGGCCCCCAGAAACGGCGTGG
>CAUYQU010097077.1:0-28349 GCA_963574635.1 Cheracebus regulus | reverse complement strand
CTTCCTGTCTCCATTGTTAAGCACAATTATTGGCATAAAAGAGGTTTTTAATACCCATTTTTAGACTGTATTCTAGCCTGGGTAATAAAACAAGAATCCCATTCTCTCTCCCTCTTTCTCTTCCTCTTTCTTTCTCTCGTTTGTTCTTTTTTTTGTCTTTCTTTTGCTGTATCTTTCTTTCTCATTTTCTCTCTTTTTCTAAAATCTCTTCCTCTTTCTTTCTCTTTCATTTAAAAAAAAATTAGCTTTTAAGACATTATAAAAAATGTTTTTGTATTTTTGGTTTACAGTGCTTATTGCAAACTTAACTTTTTATATTTCAATATGATATATATATATGTGTGTACGTATTTTGAGATGAGGTCTTGCTATATTGCCTAAGGTAGTCTCAAATTCCTGGGTTCAGGTGATCTTCCCAGTTCAGCCTCTTAAGGTAGCTGGGATTACAGGTGCACACCACTGTGCCTGGCTAATACGTTGTATTTAAATCTTTTTTTTTTTTTTTAATTTTTTTTGCAGATGGAGTCTCACTCTGTCACCCAGGCTGGAGTGCAGTGGTGTGACCCTGGCTCACTTCAACCTCCGCCTCCCGGGTTCAAGCAGCTCTCCTGCCTCCGCCTCTCGAGTAGCTGGGACTACAGGTGCATGCTGCCATGCCCAGCTCATTTTTTGTATTTTACTAGAGACAGGGTTTCACCGTGTTGCCAAGGCTGGTCTTGAACTCCTGAGCTCAGGCAATCCACACGCCTCAGCCGCCCAAAGTGCTAGGATTACAGGCGTGAGCCACCACACCAGGCCTGTCTTTAAATCTTTAAGCAATTGAGGTTTTAAGGGAAAATAAAATAGACGGTTTCCCTAAACTGCTTTAAGTTCTCTGTTTCGAAATGAGAAAAGAAAACTTTTTTTCAATCTATAATTCAGAGATCACAAAAGTATTCTGTAATAATAAAAACTGACTGAAGCAAGAAAATAACGGAACCTTTCAAGAAGGGTATAGGATTCAATTACAAGAATACAATAAGACACTCCATGGAACAATATTAAATTATTTGAATGCTAAAAGACTAAAAATAAAGCTATGAGAAGTAAAGTGAATACCAAATCATACCAAACTGGTGTCTAAATCCCCAGGAGATAAGCTGATTTCATCTGGGGAAGTGACAGAAGAGCGTGTAGTCCTTGGAGTTCTTGGAGATGGAAGTGTGTCCCAGGCATTATACCCACTTGGTGGTGGAGTTGGCATTTGAACACCTGATCGTTGGCAGCAGTTCTCTGGGTTGGACATCCAAGCTTCAAGTAATTTCTCCCTGTCCCAGTCTTAAAGAAAAATGGAATGCATAGCTCTCAAAAAACAGAAAATTTGGTAATGTTTTAAAAGCTATATAATAAAAGAAAACAGAATAAATTTTAAAATGTAGGTCATAAAGAAAAACGTATTATATAAAAGTAGTAACTGCAAATGAATGTCTAGGTATGTTCTTGTTATTAACATTTTTACACCAAATTTACTTGATTGGGGCTTACAACCATGTCAAGATCTAGCAGTATGGTCAAAATTTCCAGGACTTTCTACTAACAATCAAAACAGGTCACTCACACATCACTCTTGGAATTCACTAAATTTTTGCTGGGATACATTTAATTTAGCTTCTTTACTCTTTCAAAAAATATAATTTTGTAATTGTCTTCACTGGCATCAAGTTGTAAAATGATTACATAGTTCACTATAGATATGTCAAAATACCAATAGCCTAAAAATCATTTAATAAACAGCTTGAAAGCAGAAGAAACTTCTGAATAAATAAGAGTTATAAACAAAGTTTTAGTGAATTAGGTATAAATTCTATATTAAGTGATCTTGAACCTGGCTTAACCAAAAAAGATTATCTTCCTACTGTGAACATTTTAAAAATTGCGAAGTAAAACATAATGTCTAGAGCCATAAAAACCTAACCCTTTAAAAACAACAAACTAATGCATTCAATTACTTTGCTAGGTGTTTTACACACATTATTTTCATTTAATCCCCCCAGCAGACTATTCAATTATTATTTAGGTGAAAAAAATCAAGACTGAAGGAAGTTATATAACTTGTCCAAGCTCACACAGAGATTTGGAACCAATTTCTGTGATTCCAAAGCCTGTGTTCTTTCCATGATCACACACTGTTTCTGAGAAGATTAAAGGGTAAATTATTCACTGTAAGCACATTCTATAAAATTTTATAGCTCAAATACAAATAACTGGAAATTTTCTACACAAGTTTTTTTTTTTTCAACCATATTAAGCCAATGTATTTGGTGGTTTAACAAGATAAATATGACTTCAACATGCAATGAAAACAGAGGAGTATATTTCCAGGTAAGAAACATAAACAAACACATATATAAATACAGATGCTCCTTGACTTATGATAGGGTTATGGCCTGTTAAACCCACTGTAAACTAAAAATCTCCTAAGTTGAAAATGTGTAGTTGACTAGGAGCTATGGCTCAAAGCTGTTGCCTAACATCTCGAGAGGAGTATGGATCTACTGAATGCATATTGATCTAGCACTATTATCAGTAAAAAAAAATCGTAAGTCAAACCATCCTAAATCAGGGACTATCTGTATATACAGAGGTTTTCTGGTGATTATTTTACATAAGTAGAATATCATGTAAACTTTATCTCCTTTTCCCACTTAATCAACCTGAAAATCTCTCGAAGTAAACTAGTTTAACATTAGTTCCTTCTTTTTAATGACTGCAAATTAATCTATTGCATGGAACAATTTGTGTATCATGATTTAGTCAAATATCCCCCTACTTTGTTTACAGCTATTTCTTTGCCACAACGAGGCTGCAATATACATGAGTGCAGTTATATTCATGTATGTATTCATGTTTATATTGGTATTTCCTTGGTATAAATTCCCTGGAATGAGGCTAATGAGTCTAAGGCTCATCATGTTTCTAAAAGATAATGCTAGATGGCTTTCCAAAAAGGTTGTAACAATTTTTTTTTTTGAGACAGGGTCTCACTCTGCCACCTAGGCTGGAGTGCAGTGGAATGATTTCAGCTCTTTGTAGCCTCTGCCTCCCAGGTTCGAGAGATTCTCATGCCTCACACTCCCAAGTAGCTGAGATTACAGGGATGCACCACCACTTCCAGTGAAGTTTCGTATTTTGTTTTTTAGTAGAGACAGGGTTTCACCATGTTGCCCAGGCTGGTCTCAATCCCCTGACCTCAAGTGATCCGCCTGCCTCAGCCTCCTGAGGTGTGAGCCACCACACCTGGTGGGTTGTAACAATTTTTGCTTCTGTAAGCAATGAGGAACCTTACCAATTTCTTCTACAGCAATGAATGTTAGTTCTTTTAAACATTTATACACTGACAGTTCATTGTTATTTTAATTTGCATTTTCTTGACAACTGATGAATTCAAACATCTTTTGATGTGTTTCTTGGCCATTTGGATGTGCTCTTCCATGAATTACCTAACCACATCTTTTCGCCATTTTGCTACTGGGATATTTACCAATTTCTTAACAATTTAAAGAAGGTTTTTGTATACAATAAACATTAGCTAATATTGTTTCCAAATCAAAATTATGTTTGACTTTGTTTATAGTATACTTACAACAAAATGTTAAAAATCCAATATACTTTAAAATAGCTATCTCCTTTAGCTTGTTTTCTTGTCTTACAAACTCAGAGGTTTTCTTCTGTCTTTAGATTTACATGTAAGTCTCCTAGACCGTCTCCTAAAATTGATGAATTTACTTTATATCCCTCATCCTTTTTTTCTTGGTCTTCCAATTTAATTTAATTCACTTGACTGGCCAGTCATATTAGGACCATTTAATAAATTATATATCCTTTTCCTGCCAATCTATAATGTCATCTTTAGATGAATTAAATTCCCAAATACTGTAAATTGTATTTACTGTTCTGTTTCAATGGCCTATTTGTCTAGATTTGAACAAGTGCCATACTGACTGAATTGCAGTAGCTTATAGTGTGTTCTCTTTGCTGGGAAGGCTAACTCCTTTCACTGGAACTGAATGAGTGCAACTGATCTCTGTGACTGTCAGGAAACTGAGGAAGAGCTGAATAGGTAGGCTGAGTCCTCTTACTTAGACTCAAAATTGGGCTCAGAGTTTAGAGACAGCTGCATTACAGAGAATCAGGATTAGCACAAAAGATTTCCTTGCATAAAAAAAAGCCATAATTAAAAAAAAATTCAGTGGCCAAATAAAGAGAATGGTTCCATGGCTCCATTTGAGACACAAATTAATGTTCTTTAAGACCAAGGGAAGAGAAACACTTCAAAAGAAAAGTAAAGAAAACACCAAAGAACTAGAATTTTTTAATGAAGATAATACATGTAATTGAGCCCTCATCGTTAAAAAACAAAAACAAAAACCCTACAACCAATGAAACCCCAGAAAAATGAAAGAAGGTGATAAAGGTAAAGCAGAAATTATATGTTAGGAACTATTGATAGAAAAAAATGATAGACAACCTATAACTGCAGAAAAAAAGAAAGACAAAAATCTAAGATTAAAAAAAAAAAGCTAAGGCAATCAGGAAAACTCAGCATATACACATTGAAACTGAAAATAAGATAGTTATATGTAGAGAGAAAATTAAAAGGACTCTTAACAAAATGCAATGTCTTTCAAACTGAGTTATGGGCAGAGCTTGACCTATATTGCAATCAATTTTATCGCCATTACTCAGCCTAGAGCCTAGTTCAAAGTATATATTCAATAGAAATCTGTTGAATGAACAAATGAATATAAAACCACATGCCAATATTATTAGTGAAGTAGATAATATTCCAGGAAATTGTAAATGATTAAGGCTGAAGAACTCATGAAAAAGTAGTAATTCTAAGCAGACTAATAATATTGGAAGAAACTGAAGAATACAGTCATTATTTCTTTAAAAAGTATAGGGTTCATATGGTTTCATAAACAAATTTTTAAAATTTTTCAAGTAGAAATTAATTCTTACTTCCCTGCATAAGCATAAAGAAAAAAAAAGAAAGATTCCTAGGTTTTTTTTTTTTTTTTGAGATGGAGTTTCCATTGCCCAGGCAACAAGAACGATAAACTTAAAAAAATTTTCAAATATAAATTAATTCTTGTGTCTTTGCATAGCATAAAGAAAAAAGAAAGATTTCTAGGTTTTTTTTTTTTGAGATGGAGTTTCACTCTTGTTGCCCAGGCTGGAGTGCAATGGTGCGATCTTGGCTTACTACAACCTTCGCCCCCTGGGTTCAAGCGATTCTCCTGCCTTACCCTCCCACGTAGCTGGGATTAAAGGTGCCTGCCACCCTGCCTGGCTAATTTTTTGTATTTCTAGTAGAGATCGGGTTCCACCACACTGGCCAGGCTGGTCTCAAACTCCTGACCTTAGGTGATCCATGCACCTCAGCCTCGTAAAGTGATGAGATTACAGGTGTGAGCCACCGCACCCGGCCCCTAGATATTTTTTTAAAAGCAATTATAAAAACCTAAAATGCCAAAACCCAACCTTCAAACCTTTACATTATCAGCACAAATAGTTGGGATATGTAAAATGCAAAATCATAAAACGCAGAATTATAAAAACAACTATATACACATACCTCAAACATTTAATAAAACATATGTATTAATTTACTAACCGTTTTTTATTTTTGAGGCAAGGTCTAGCTCTGTTACCCAGCCTAGAGTGCAGTGGTGTGATCACGGCTCACTGCAGCCTTGGACTCCTGGGTTCAAGTGATCATCCTACCTCAACCTCCTGAGTAGCTGGGACTTAGGTGTGTGCCACCATGCCTGGCTTCTTCTTTTTGTTTTTGTTTTTGTTTTTTAATTTTTGTAGAGACAAGGTCTCACTATGTTGCCCAAGTGTGTCTTGAACTCCTAAGCTCAGGTGATCTTCCCATCTTGGCTCTCAAAGTGCTAAAATTACAGATCTGAGCTACTATACCTAGCCTTATTAATCTTTTTTATGTAGGGCCAAGTGCTTTTCTTTGACTTATTGTTCTCCTTCTATTTCCTATTTCTTGCCTAAACTACACCCACAAAACATTGTCAATTTCTGATTTCCTTAGATTAAGATTTAAAACACATTCAGGTAGCAATATGAATATAAAGGCCTAGATTTTTATAACCTCCCCTTTTTCTTCAGTTATTTCACTCACACATAATGTCAGAGCAATTTTAAAACTAACTTGCCTTTATCAAGGTTTTCTAAAGCCTCCAAATGAGATTCCAATAAATAACTATTTACTCATGTTTTATCAGTACCATTCCATTATATTATGTAATTACAACAAGGTACACAACTGAAATAATCAGGTTTGTTAATTGGTATGCATTCAAGCTAAGTGCATGGGAATTCTGAAAAGGAGCCCCAGCAGGAGTGTTCAGTCTGTTTGACAAAGAGAATCCTGAAAGTTAAGTTGATGTGAGTTAAGACACCATTTACTGTCTACATAAAATATTATTAATAGGAAACCAAATACACAAAACATATACCCCAAGCTCAAGTATGCCTTATTCCTGGAATATAAGAACAGTTGAACATTGGGAAAGAAATTTATAATACCTATATATCAAAGGAGAAAATCAGTATTATCATTTTTTAAAAAGATCTGGAAAAGGGAAGACAACCTGAAAAATTACTCCTGAATTTTTAAAAAGATAGCTCTTAAATAGTAATAAAATTAAAATATACTGTTTTAACATAATAAACACAATCTCTTTCGAACCAATAGCCTAATTCTTAATATAAAAAGAATTTCAATTATCTGTTCACTGATGCATTACAAGAATTTATTTCCAGCTCAAACGAATCTGAGCTCTAGACAACTTCTCTATTTGGAGTTTTCAAAGTTTACTGCTTAGTACACATAAAGAACAAATTGGCACTGAATGAATGAATTTCCACTTAAGCCAAGAAAATAATAAGCATTACTAATAATGTTACACAGGAGTACTAGCCAATGTAAATTAAACCAGATAAAAGATAAGGGAAAGGTTCGGGTATGATAACCATTATTTACAAATGATAGGATAGCCCTCCTGGTAATCTTAAGAAAACCATAAGGGATACTCTGAATATAATAAACAGAGTTCCACTTCTGGTAATGGTAAAGTAGCTACTATCAGACCAACTTTCCTACAGATAATAACTATAAATACTGGACAAAATATAAATCACAACTATTTGAGGACACTAGAGAACAACCAAAAGTAGGCAGAAATTGGAGAGGAGTTAATGTCTGACAAAATGAAAAAGCACTATATAAGTTTCTATTTCTACAAGTTTTTCTCTGTGGGCAGATGACATTTGACAAAAGAACAGAATCTTGAATTTTTACTAGCTTAAGAACCTGAGATTAGATTCAGGATGACCAGAGCACTTCAGACATGAGGGAGAATATCCTAGAAAAGAGAGAGGGACAGGAAGCACAGATTCTTGATGCAGACTCACCAAATCTCAAACTGAAGCCTACATATAACGTCAAAGCAATATATTCTAAACGTCTAAGATTTCAATTTCAAATTACTAGACATATGGAAAAACTGGAAAATGTCAGAAAATGCAATAGTGGACACCATCCTTGAGGTAATCCATATGTTGGAATTAGTAATCACTATGGATTTTAAAAACTTTATGATCAAGAACATAAAGAAAAATAGTTTGTAAAGAACAAAAAACCAGGAAAACTAAGTAAATAAATAAAAGCTACAAAAAAGAACCAAGTGGAAATTCTAGAACTGAAAAACAATTCCAAAATTTTTTTTACAGTGTTGGCTTAACAGCAGTTTAGAAGAGATGAAAAAGAGATCAGAGGGAAAATTTGGTGAACTTAGAGAAAGAAATGATCCAATCTGAAGAACAAAAAAAAGATGGATTCGTTTATTTAAAATATATATGGCTGTTTAAAGTATGACACTGCATTGTGATATTTATGATTACGTACTATAATAATGATAGCATAAGGGATGGGGCAATGAATCCATACATAGTTGTAAGATTCTCACATTTTTATGTGAAGTGGTACTACACTAATTCCCATTATAAAATGAGAAGAATGTATACAACTGTCCAGAAACCAGCATGTTAAAGAATAAAATGCAAAGAAGAATAAATTAAAAACCCAACAGATAATTAAAATCAAATCCCAAGATTATTCAACTAAGTCAAAAGACAGCAGAGAAGGAGGAACAGAGAATAAAAAAATAAGAGACAAACAAAAAAGAAACAAACAGTGAAATGGACGATCTAAGTCCAACCACAGTGATAATTACATTAAATGTAAATGGACTAAACAGTCCAATAAAAAGGGAGAGTTTACTAGAATGGATAAAGAAAGAACTCAACCACATGCAATTTACAAGATATGCAAATAGGATAAAAAGCTGAAGTGCTACATTAATATCAGATAAAGAAAAAATAATAATAAAAGATAAGGGACATTTCATCATGAGAAAAGAGTCAGAAAGACACACTCATAAATGTATATGAGCCTAATACCAGAGCTTCAAAACAGATTAAGCAAATTGACAGCATTAAGGAGGAGCTAGATACAAATCCACATTCATAAATAAAAATTTTAACATTCCCCTCTCATCAACTGATAGAACTAGTCTTTAACTTTAATTTTTATTAGTAAAGATGCTGACAATTTAAAGAACACCATCAACCTTAATTAACATTTATAGAACACTATGATGAACAACTTCACAATACATTTCTGTCAAATGCACACGGTATAGTCATCAAGACAGACTATAAGCTTAAACAAGCTTCAACAAATTTCAAAAGACTGAAATCTTGACTAGTAAAACTGAAGTGAAACAATAAGACATCTAGAATAATCTAAAATATTTGAAAATTAGACTGTATCACTCTAAGTAACAGATGGAACAATGGAGAAAGGGAAATTTAAAAAATATTTTTAAATGAATGATAAAATACAACATACACATTTTTGGCCTTAACAGAAAAAAAAAAAAAAGTAAAAAGGATATAAATGACAAATCACAAAAAGAAATAGAAATGTCCAGAAAACATGAAAATATACTGGACATCACTTTCAATAAGAAATGTACAGTTTTAATTAAGAGCATATTGTTTAAACTTGTAATTTTACTGCTAAAAATTTATCCTAAGTAATGGATAGACACACAAGGCATGTTTGAAGGATGCTAACCACAGCACTGTTTACAACAGCAAAAGATGGTGCAAATCACAATAGAGTATGGTATGTTTATATAATGAGAAGATTATGTAATCACATAGTTATTGATATGAAAAGCCTTATAGCATGCATTAATTTTAAAAAGCATATTATAAAATATCATATGAAGATCAAGCCTACTGTTGTTACAAACAATATTAACTTCTCTGTGTCCTATTAGATTTTCATTCACATAGATAATATATTTATTATAATGAGTCAAATAAAAATCATGAGAGCCATTTTTAGTTTGAAAATGACAACTATAAGAAAGTTCGTTTATTTCTTTTACTTTTTTCTTCTCTTAATTTATTTTACTATTTGAAAATTATTTTCAAAAATATTTCTTCATACCGAAATCAGGAGACAATTCTTTGTAAGTTAATTTTTTAGAATTTGTCTCAGTATACTACAACTGGAATACATGCCCCACATAGTTCCTCAAATTTTCTCATTGCTGGCTTTCAAAATGTTAGCAATGGGGCATAGTATAAAGATCCTCCTTTGGAATCACGCAGTCTTGTGTTCAAATTCCAGATGTTACTTACTTAACTGAGCAAAATACAGGGTAATTATACCCACTTTCATTCTGTCTTAAGTCTCTGTTTGTAATGCATTTAGTATAGGGTCTGCAACACAGAAGGAATTCAATAATAACAGCATTAAGTACTATTACCTCTTAAAAAATTTATCCTTGGAATAAAGTAATCACAAATGAATGCAAGAATAAGTGCCATCTCCCAAATTTGCTTTAGCTTAGTACATCCAAACAATTTTCTTGTATATAGTCATTAAAAGTGTTCATTATAATAACTGTTGAAAAATGTTTAGGATGTTATGTGAAGACCTTTAATAAAAATAAATTGGTTACTGTGTTAAAATGTGTCACATATAAAAAATGTGAGGCATACAAAGTAAAAATAACTTTCTTAAGATTGTATGATTATTTTTCAAAAATTTCCATATGCTACTTTTTAATAAAGGTAATATAATTAATACAGACATTAAATATGCTAAATTTTAGTTTTTTCTACCACAAATATTTTTCAGAAAAATTTTCTTAACTCTATCACATCAGACTCCTTAGCAAATATTTATTGAATACCTTTTATGTCCCATCCACTATGTCAGGTAGTGGGGATACAATGATAGGAAAAACCAGATATAATTCCTTTCCTGTCTCCATGGAACTTACAGTCTAGTAAGGAGAAAGACATTAGTAAACACATAAACAACAACAAAAAATTACCACTGACAGAAACTCCATAAAGAGAGGTAGAAAACTGGAGCCAGGGAGGTCAGAGAGGGCATCCCTAGGAAAATGGCATGGAGTGGACACCTAAAGATGAGTGCGAGTTAACCAGATGAAAGGGGGAGGGAAAGACATTCTAGAAAGAATACGGCATGTTCAAAGGCCTGTAGCAGGAGGTAGGGTAGCACCCTTTTGAAATTAAAAAGGTCAGTGTAGCTGGAGCATGGGACTAGATGAGAAGCATTGTATGAGATAAGGCCAGAGAAACAGGCAGGGGTTCAGTCATGCAGGATTTAAAAAAAATAATAAACACTTCCATTTTCAGTTTAGGAGTGATAGGCAGTCAATGAAAAATCAGGACTAGAGATAGGAAAAATAGGTTGTTGTGATTAGATTTGAAAAGATTATTCTGACTTTCTTACTTCTGTAGTATAATTGAGAGATGATGGCAGTTAGTGGAAATGAAGAAAAAGGAAGAAGTTTAAGATTGAGGAGAGGAGGCTGACAATTAAGTGATGACAGGATGGGAGAGGAAATGTCAAAGTTGGTGTTCAGGTTTCTACCTTGAATACCCAGTTGGTTGGCTGGTGCTGCCATTTATGGAGTTAGGGAACACCAGAAAACCAGGTACAGTTGCAAGGACATCATCTTACTTTTAAACATGATGAATTCAAGGTGGTTTTGAGACAGACTGGAGGGGCTTTCACACAGGCAATTATATACAGCAGTGAAGTACGTAGTTGATAAGAGAGGTCTAGTCCAGAGGGGAGAAATGTATACTTACAAAAGTCTTGGGAGAAGGTAACATTTCCCAGGAAAAGAATAAAATGAGAAGAGATGTGGGAACACCAACGTTTAATTGCCTAGAAGATGATGAACCTCCAAAGGAGTTAAAAATAATGCTTCAATATAAATTTATTCTAAGCACAAGCAAATTAGCCTCAGTCACATATTCTGTAAATTATATTCATTTTCTCATTAGGTATTATTCAATTACACAAGTTACTTTTATTACTGGGGATATACTCAGAGAATGACCTTTGTATTCCTAACACAGTCCTTCTTAAAATTCAATTACTATTTAGTAAATACTGCTAATATTTCTGCCGTCTGCTTAATCTAGATCAACTTCATTACCATGGGATTAAATTTGACAAGAATAGTGTAATATTCAAATCTATTTTCCTGTATAAAACTGAATGAATGTTACCAAGAATACAATCTATAAATCTTCCTAATGGTTCAGTTTAATAGCTCTAAAACACAGCCTGTCCTGGTTTTAAGAGGAATTATAGTAAACTGTAGTTCTGTGCACTATTTAACTCACAAGCATCATTTATCTCTGTAAATCTTATTTGCTTATCGAATGTCAATGATATGATCTAAACAATGGAGAAGAAAACTTGAATTTGCCTCTATTTTATGCCCTAATAGGGGAATGAAATATAGAACAATGCTTTAGTAAGTTATCAATGCCAAGTAGGAAAATTCAGTTGGATTTCATCTTATTTATTTTTTTGGATTTCATCTTATTGCAAAAGAATTAATTTAGGGAAATATCAATGGAGTAAAAATGGAGTTGATCATTTAATAATATTTAATAATACAATGTGTAAAATATAGAGATAAAATGTTTCTTTTAATTATGGTGAAATTACAGGCAAAGTTAGATTCTGTATGATACTATAGCTTAAGAGTTAAGACACATGATTTGGCTGAATGTAGATACCTTTGGCAAAGATGGCTATCTGTACACAAAAATGCTATAGTGTAGAAGCATTTTGTTTGTTTGTTTGCAGTTAGGATGGTCACGTGACAGTGGGGTTAATGAATGGAATATGTGCAGACGTGACATATGCTACTTCTATGAGTGGCTCCTAAAACTTCCTACAATTGTTCCTTCATGTTCTTTTCTCTAACTAGTTGGCTATAACTAGTGGGCCTAGACAGCCCCCAGGACAACCTTAGAAGTGATGTTGTTGGCCAGGTGGGGTGGCTCACACATGTAATCCCAGCACCTTGGAAGGCCAATGCGGGCAGATCACTTGAAGTCAGGAGTTCCAGACCAGCCTGGCCAACATGGTGAAACCCAATCTCAACTAAAAATACAAAAATTAGCCAGGTGTGGTGGTGTGGGCCTGTAGTCCCAGCTATTCGGGAGACTGAGGCAAGAGAATCACTCGAATCCAGGAGGCGGAGGTTGCAGTGAGCCAAGATCGCACCACTGCACTCCAGACTGGGTTACAGAGTTAGACTATCTCACAAAAAAGAAGTGATGCTGTTTAAGATGGCAATGTCTCAGTCAGTCAGAGTCCCTGACCAGAGTCCACATCCTACCTAATCTAAATGAAAATGCTTTGGACTATTACAAGATTAAGAAACGTTTACTGTGTTTAATCCTACATTTTTGTTTCAGCAGCAGTCTACCCTAACAGTACAACTATGATGCAATAGCTCCTCGCGGATGAACAGCTTCTACTTTTCTGCCAGCTCTACATTATATTTAAATGCATATCTTGCATTTAAAAACCTCAAGCAAAGGACAGAGTATACCTTCTGGTGCTATGAACCTTACCCTAATGAAACACAACTTAAAGTATTTTGTGTTTCTGTACAAGTTTTTTACGACTATTAATTTTTTGTTTTTATAAACTATTCAGAATTTCTAAATTTAAGTTTTTTACTCAGGTCTAAAATTGTTTCTATAGAATTTACTTTGATGTTTATAAACATGGCAATAAAAACATAATTTTATAACAAAAAGGCTGATTTTCAAAAAATATAATAACATTTTGGATGTATTATCTATTCATTCCAAAACTATTTTCTGAGGAATTAATATATATTAGGTATTATGGAAACAAAAATAATTAAAATCTGCCATTTCAAGGAGCTTCAAGGTTAATATAAAAGAAAAAAAGCAAATAAAGAGATTATAATACTCCGTTCTAAGTGTATGACACATACATGTGTGGGATAAAATGGGAAGAGACCCATATAATGGGTCTCAATTGAGACTCTGGAAAACACACTCAGAAAAGGTTTCCTAGAAGAAATGATTTCTAAGGATAAGTTGGAGTGGGAAAGGCAAAGAAATGGGAAGACTGACAGTCCAGATAAAGAACTTTATGTGTCATAAAGTCTACTAAAAATCTGGGATGATTTTAAGTCTGTAGCAAGCCAGTGAAGGGTTTTCAGCAGGGGAATGACATGCTCAGGTCTGCATTTTAAAAGAACACAATAGCAATATGAGAAATTAGTTGGGTGAAAGAAGAATGGTAAAACTAGAGACTAGGTACTTCAATTATGAAAAGTAATGAGAGCCTTAAGTCAGTGGCAGTGGGAATTGAAAGAACTAGGAAGGGTGAGGGGAGGCTGAAAGATACCTAGTATGAGAAATAATGGGACTGTGGCCAAATATAATAGAGACAGAGGACTAAAATATGACTTTCAAGTTTCTGGCTAGGAAAATTAGGTGAATATTGCTGCCCACTAATCAACACAGTGGGAGAAATGATGAGTCCAGCTGTGATCATCCACAGATTGAGAGAAATAATAAATAGGCTTTTAGAAATACAGTAGAATACTTGATTAAAGTCAGATTGTAGACATAACCTTTAATGTTTAGGTAGTTTTTGAAGCCACTGATTTCATGAGATAAATGTGCACAGCAATGTTTCTCAGAGAATGGTCCCCTTGGTACACTTGTTCACAACACATATTTTTAGGCCTTACGCTAGATCTAATGACTTAGATTCTCTGGGGTTATTCCTAAGAATCTATGTTTAGTTTCCCAGTCAATTCTTATTTATATTAAAATTTCAGAGCTACAGATATATAAGGTGGGAAAAGAATGCCAATTGTAGAACTGTGGGAAACATCAATATTGAAGGTAGGCCAGGTGTGGCGGCTCACTCCTGCAATCCCAGCACTTTGGGAGGGCAAAGCAGATGGATCACCTGAGATTGGGAGTTCAAGACCAGCCTGGGCAACATGAGGAAACCCTGTCTCTACTAAAAATACAAAAATTAGCTGGGCATGGTGGTGTACACCTGAAATCCCAGCTACTCAGGAGGCTGAGGCATGAGAATTGCTTGAACCTGGGAGGTAGAGGTTATAGTGTGTTGAGATCACACTACTGCACTTATCCTGGGCAACAAGTAAGATTCTGTCTCAAAAAAAAAAAAAATATATATATATATATATATATATATGTATATATATAGAGTTTATAAAATACATATATTATAAACTATTCAGAATTTCTAAAATATAAGAAATAAAATATTTATGATATATAAAATAATACAATAATATAAAAAATACAAAAATATATATTTTTTCATGTAGTGATTCTGGAGGGTTATATACCAAATTATTAACAGTGGTGATCAATGAATGATAAAAAAGGGAGTTTAAAATTTTCTTCTGATCAAAAGATTATATAAAAATTTTGGAAGGTGGAATTCTATTTTAGTATAGATGATAAAGATTTACAGTTAAAATAGCCAGCTGGGCCTCAAAATGACTAGAATAGAATAGCCATTTATTTTTCTTTTTAAATGTATTTTTAGTTTTTATTTTTTAAATTCAGAATTTACCTTGTATCTTTTTAAGAATATTTTTAAACCAGAAAATACTTTTCTTTGAAACCACCCAAAATGTCAAATATCATGAGGGCAATAAGAGGATCCAACCCAGCATGTGAGAACTCCCAGAATGCCTGTCATAAGAAATATAAAGAACTTAAAACAAACTAAGCACTTAGAAAAATTTTCCCATACAAAGTTAGTTATGTCTAAAACAAACAAAATAAAGCAAGAAACAAGAACACCTTAAAAGGGACAATACAGTTCCAAGGTGACCCTTTAACTTCACTTTGTGCACTTCATGGAGAGAAACAGCTACTACACAAAATAAATAAAACTTACAATACTAATAGCACAATTCTTAGGTATTTAATTAAACTACCCTAATTTTATACTTGAGTGAATTTAGCAAAAATTACTGTCAAAACCAGACTAGGATTATAAATTTCAATGCTCAATCTCAATAAAATCAGACATATTTCTAAAATGAGACAATCTATAATTTGCTTTAGCAGTTCAATTTCTAAAAAGAATCTTCCAAGTTTTCCTCTTTGATTTATGCTAGTTTATAGCATAAATACAAGATATTTGTATTTATAAATATGAAATGTTTATATATTTTCAAAATACAAGATGTTACGAGAAATAGTATTGCAGTTAACAACTGCACAAAACACAATTTAGGCTTGTTTAACAAACCATTTGTTCTGTATTAAAATATAAAAATAGTCCTTTTAAAAACTCAGAAGTTTCAAAAGTTACTCATGCTATCAGAAGCACAAGACATTTCTTTCATTACCATGAGCTCGAAGTAAAGCTTCAGCAGTAAACAGAGGAGCCTGAAGCATGTCTGCAGTTTCCACAATAAGCATATCTTTCAATCTACGAAGATCCTGAGGCCTTAATCCTTCATAAGGCTTTGAAAAGAAAAAAAAAAGTTAAATGGCATTACATTCATAAGAGGTATCAAAATGCCTATAAACAATATATAGTCAGTCCTATGTATTCATGGTTCTGCATTCTATGGACTGGATCAACTGAGGATTGAAAACATTTGGGGGGAAAAAATGTTGTGTCTATACTAAACATGCATAGACTTTTTTTCTTGTCATTATTCCTTAAGTAACACAGTATAACAACCAATTACATATTATTTACATTGTATTAGTTATTGTAACTAACCTAGACATGATTTAAAGTATATGGGAGGATGTACATAGGATAAATGCAAATACTATCCCATTTTATATAAGGGACTTGAGTATCTGTGGATTTTGGTAACCACGAGGGTCCTGAAACCAATTCCCACGGATACTGAGGGATGACTGTGTATGATTATCATTTATTTAAGCTTCCAATTTAAATGTGGTTATTAAAGTTCAAAAGGCTTTTTAAATGGTCCATTATCATGGACTTCAAACTGCCCTTTCACAAGTCTCTTTTAAGTTATAAAGCAGATACTGGGACTCATGTACCTTACCATTCTAAAAATAAAATATCATAGTATCATGGCAAGAACATCTTATCTTACAGTTTTAAAATTATGGATTATACAGAAAGTATTAGAAATAAAAACCTATAATCCCACCATTGAGCAATAATCATTATTAAAATTCTGAGTATTATTGTCCAGTCTGTTCTTTCTGCAAATCAACTGGGTATGAATATTTTATGTTCATTTAGGCACAATTTGGGTATTCTATCAACGTAAAAGAAATGGAGCAGAACTTGGCAAATGCCCATCTCAGCTACTAGGGAGGCTGAGAAGTAGGAGGATCACTTGAGCCCAGGAGTTTGATGCTGTAGTGTGCTATAAACATGCCAGTGAATAGCCACTGCAGTCTAGCCTGAGCAACATAACAAGACCTCATCTCTCTCTCTCTCTTTTTTTTTTTTTAAGGAAAGTTATCCTAACCTTTTCTATATAGGAATACTATCAAATAAGAGAGAAAGAAGCACTGCAATTATACTTAGAAAAGCCACAAACTATCACATACAGTTTGCTTTTAAGCTAGTTTATGAGACATGAGCTCCCCTGCAAAAACCTAATAAACTCTTTAATGGTTACACTAGTACTACTCATTCTAGTACAGAAGTCATACATTGCTTCTAGAAAATGAATTCCAAATCCAGACTTGGGATTCCAGGTACCTCTCCTTGCCTCAGCAATGACAGTGACTATTTCTTGATATTTCCAGTGGTGGCACTTTTACATTTCCTGGTCTTATATCCTAAATGTGCTTTTTCAGGTTAGCCATCATTCGACTTCATTTACATTGATCCAAATAGGGAAAGAGAAAATGGTGAATAATGATTCTCCAGATAAGCGTTATCTAGAGAATGATAGATAACTTATAGGGGTAACTTATAGGGGAAAATTAGCTTTGCTTGCAATTCTGACATAATATATCTGAAGATATAATTTTAGGTAAATTAAGAAAGAAGAGATAATATGAAACAGTCTGTATAGATCCAGTTTTAAAAAATGCATGCAGCTTTAAACTTCAATAGGTAACAGTGGAAGAAAAATAATTCTTAAAGGACAGAGACACACTGCCTTCATGAATATATAACATATCCACTCTGAATCTTCACAACAGAACTGTAATTAGGTCATGTGAAGCATTTCAATACATTGCTCAGTCCCAAGTGGGCACTACGTCACTCTTCTGCAAGACATTAAAATGAAGGTGCCTTTCTCCTTCCTGTTGCAAAGATAAACTGCTTCTATTTTCAGACTAAACAAACCAGAAATAACCTTCAAAGCAGTCAGTACTGACAGAAAGAAAAAGAAAACTAAATTAAAAAGAAAATGTGAAATTACCTCTTTTGCATCAGTGCATACTACTGCTACCAAAAGACCACTGAAAAATTGTGAAACAGCCTATCATACAAACTGTACTGCCTTGATATTATTATAAAATGATAGTTCTCTTCAAAAATTATTTCAGGCAGACTGTCACATAAAGGAGTTATGAAAGTATTTGTTTTAATTTTTTTCCACAAGGAAAATAGACTCCCCTTCCCTTTGCCATCCTGACTGTATTGGTGAAACATGTTTACTGCTAAAAAAAAAAAAAAAAAAAAAAGAGAGAGAAAAGAATAGGCACTTATTTACCGAAAAGTATCTGTAACTGTTAAAAATTTAAAAGATGTCTACGGCCATACCACCCTGAATGTGCCTGATCTTGTCTGATCTCAGAAGCTAAGCAGAGTTGGGCCTGGTTAGTACTTCAATGGGAGACAGCTGCTGTAGGCTTTTAAAGAAATAAAGAAAAAATAAAAAAAAAAAATTAAAAGATGTTTAGATGCTCAGGGAGAAAGGATATTTCTAATTCCCCTTAATAGTAATCTGTCATTAGCTTATCTTAGCTTGGGAGGAGAGCGAAAAAAATAGCCAGGAAAGTCTTTAGGATTCTTTGACTCTTCCCTTCATTTCAGTTTCCTCTCTCTCTCTTTTTTCTTTCCTTTTCTTTTTTTTTTTTGAGATGAGGTCTCTCTCTTGTCGCCCGGGCTGGAGTGCAATGGTACAATCTTGGCTCACTGCAACCTCCACCTCCCGGGTTCAAGTGATTCTCCTGCTTCTGCCTCCTGAGTAGCTAGGATTATAGGCATGCACCACCACATCCAGCTAATTTTTGTATTTTTAGTAGGACAGGGTTTCACCATGTTGGCCAGGCTGGTCTCGAACTTCTGACCTCAGGTGATCTGCCGACCTCAGGTGATCTGCCCACCTCAGCCTCCCAAAGTACTGGAATTATAGGTGTGAGCCACCACACCCAGCCTCTTCTCTCTTTATTCAGCAGTTCTTGCCTGAGCATCAAGACCTAGGCCACCCTGTGCTGTACTGTGATATAACAGGAAGCCAGCAGCTCCTGCAGAACAGAGTAGGTTAAACCTGCTAACTAATGTAGCCAGCAACGTACAGCATGAGTTTCTTGTCAGAAAAAGAACTTTGAGCCTTTTTAAGTTACAGACAAAGAGTAGGGAAGGGAAGGAGGATTCTTCAGATGGGCTTTCATAGCAGCATATTGCCCACTTTTCCCTTCATATACTCAGATGTAGTCACGCAGTCCTACTCCTACAGAATCTGACCCCAACTTAGGTCTAATACTCGCTAGTTTTTCCATTCTCCCTTTGATGTTTAAATAAACTGAACACACTCTTCCCAGCCATCACTTAAATACCTCATTTTTAAGAAATCTCTTTATAGCGGTTCCCACTCTCTAAAATTACATGTTCACTTACTTTTAAATTTATTTGTGTGTTTCTCTCTCCCTACTGGAACCTAAACACCTAGAGTGTAGGAACTTATCTTTGTTCCTCCAAGCATCTAAAACAGTGTCCAACAGAGCAGTCACTCAGTTTTGTTGAATGATGGGATTAAGAAGTGGATTTTACCCATTTATAATTAATAATTTGGAAGAAAAGACTAAATTAAGATGTATCAAGAAGTTATAGAAATATACACTGTCCACATCATTAACTGAATTAAAACTCAGCTGAAATACACATTTCACCTGAGAACACAGATTTTTAGAAGTACCTAAATATATGACTTAACACAATCATATAGCAGGCCATGTAAAACGACTAGCATAGGCAAAATAGCCCAAAAGTTAACCAGGGTCAAAGTAGAAGGTACAAAAGTAAGTTTTAAAGAAAGCATTGATGTTTTTAAAAATCCAAGGGGGCCAGGTGTGGTGGTTCACACCTGTAATCCCAGCATTTCACGAGGCCGAGGCAGGTGGATCACTTGAGGACAGGAGTTCAAGACCAGCCTGGTCAACATGGTGAAACCCTGTCTCTACTAAAAATACAAAAATTAGCCAGATGCGGCAATGGGCGCCTGTAATCCCAGCTACTTGGGAGGCTGAGGCAGGAGAATTGCTTGAACCCGGGAGGCGGAGGTTGCAGTGAGCCAAGATGGCGCCACTATTCTCCACCCCAGGTAACAGAGTGAGACTCTGTCTCAAAAATAATAATAATAAAAAAAATTCAGGCAAAACTCATAAAATTAACCATTTTAAGGTGTACAATCCAGTGGCATCTAGTACACTTACAATGTTGTACAATCACCACCTTTATCTAGTTTCAAAACATTTCCATAACTCCAAAAGAAAGCCCTATAAACATTAAGCAGTCACTCCTTATTCTCCCTGCCCCAAGTTCTTGGCATTTTAACTTTCTTTCTCCTTATTCAGTTGTCTTGCTGGGGCATCACAGGAAGCCAGCAGCTCCTGCAGAAAGAGTAGGTTAAACCTGCTAACCAGGTAGCCAGCTAAGGCAATGTCCAGCATATAAGTTTCTGTTTCTATGGCTTTTATCTATTTTGGATCTTTAATATAAATGGAATCATTCAAATGTGACCTTTTGAGTCTGGCTTTCTTTCACTTAGCATAATGTTTTTGAGGCTGATCCATATTATAGCATGTATTAGTAGTTCATTCCTTTTTATGGCTAAGTAATATTCTATTGTGTATATATCTCATATCTTATTTACCCATTCATTAGTTGATCAACATTTGAGTTGTTTTCACCTTTTGGCTATTATAAGCAGTACTGCTATAAACATCCAGGCATAGGTATTTATTTGAGTATAAAAGTATTATTCTTTACATTATGAAAATAGTAGACAAAACGAATCCAATATGGGTTGAAAAAAATCTACAAAACTAGAAAAATATAGGAACATGTGATCATAGTATTAGCAAGCCACAAATTCAGAAGACATAAAGGAAAAAAATTTATACCTCTGAATAGCATAATAGGTAAAAACCTTAGGATATGGAAAAATACACAAAGTTCTCTTAGAAAGCATTAAGAAAACATAATTCATAGAAAATGCACAACTGAACAGTCAATTCATATGATAATCAGAGAAATAAAACAAGGTATCATTTATTTGTTCAAACTGGCTAAATAACAATAGCACTGATAATATCCAACGCTAGCAAGAATGTGAGGAAAAGGATTCTCTAATATACTAATGAAATAAAAGTCAATTAACATAATCTTTCAGGACAGTTTAAGAGCATCTGTTAAGGTTTAAAATCTTAAGACTCATCAAACCAATTTCTAGACACACATAAGAACTATACTTTTAAAATGTGTACAATGCAAAAATGATGACTATGAAGTAATAATCATGATTATAGCAGCAGACAACTAGCTAATGTTTAAAATGAGTTAGACGCTGGTCAAAGCATATACATATATTAACTCATTAAGGATCACAACAACCCTATGAGGTAGGGACTGTTAACTTCATTTTAAGAAGAGACTGAGGGCCAGGCAAGGTAGATCACACCTGTAATTCCTACACTTTGGGAGGCCGAGGTGGGTGGATCACGAGGTCAGGAGTTTGAGACCAGCCTGACCAACATGGGAAAATCCCATCACTACTAAAACTACAAAAATTAGTTGGGTGTGGTGGCGTGGACATGTAATCCCAGCTACTCAGGTAGCTTAGGCAGGAGAATCGTTTGAACCCAGGAGGCAGAGGTTGCAGTGAGCGGAGATCAAGCCACTGCACTCCAGCCTGGGCGACAGAGCAAGACTTCGTCTCAAAAAGAAAAAAAAAAGAAGAGACTGAGGCAGAGAGTTTAAGTAATCTGCTCAAGGTCACATAGTATAATCATCAGGCAAACATATGAACCTAGCCTGCCTGGCTCCAGAATTCATATTTTTAACTACAATAATGGCACAACTGGATAAAGAAAATTGTATCTCAGACAAATATTCACTGTAGCCTTTTTTTAAAGGTAAAAATATATAAATTACTTAAATGTTTATCAATAGGTAAATGTTTAAAATATGTAGATTATATGTTCTGGCTTAGGAGAGATGCTCATGATATATTAAGTCAAAAAAATATAGAATTCAATATGATATAATCTTACTTTTGCATTAAAAATTCTCTCTCTATATATGTTTGCTTAAGTCTGATAGTAAACACAAGAAACTCTTACCACTCAGGAGTACAGTCAGTATGAAGAAATTACTTTACATTTTTAGCAATAAATATTCATTACAAATGTCAGGAAATGCATGAAAATAGACAAAATAATAATAGTAAAGGAGATTACCTATAATCATAATGATCATTTTGATATACTTCAATATTCTTCTTATACATAGTAGTTTTTTCCTATATAATTAGTATCAAACTGTTCTGTAACTTTTTATTAACATAATATTAGTTATATTAAGTCCATTTAGATCTTAAATCTACTGATAATGCCTACTATTATTTTCTGATTCAATTATAAATTAAAATAAGGTGGTATGTTGGGGGAAAAAAATAAATGTCTTTCAGTTTGATTACATCAATTTTATTTCTGGACTATTATTGTTCAAATGTCCTCTGACTAAATGACCATACTAATTATTATAGTAACAATTTCTGTTTGACTCAAGATAATGGATTGTCAAAAAGGAGGCAATATGGCAAACAGAAGTTGCTTGAACCTGAAGTCAGATGGATCAAGTTCAGCTCACTTTGATCCCAGCAAGTTATTCAGTTATTTTCTGGTTTATCTTCCTTACTAAAAAAAGGTGGGGACGGAAGCACAATTTTCATTAAAGGTTCCCATGTGGAATAAATAAATATGTGAAGGGCCAGCAAAATGGTTAGGGCATAGGTCCTCTCTCTTTCTGTGTGTACTTAATCTGAATAAGCTTGCCTATAAAATAACCTAAATACAGAAACAAAAGATTTTTTAAAAAGTAAATTTTAATCCCAAGAAACTCAGTTCTTTTGGTCATATGGAGAGTATAAAGCTCAGAAATTGTTGAGAATTCATGGGGAAAATAACATGATTCTATGATTATTTTTCTAAACACATACAAATCAATAGTTACATAATACCTTTAAGAATCAAGTTAGCACTAAATACTGAGGAATCAGAATCCTTCTGGGAGGAAACATTTTACTGTGTTATAATTTCTTCAAGAAATATCTATGGATGCCTACTTTGGGCAAGCAGTGTTTCAAACATTGAAAACAGTCTGTTGAATAGGCAGATATGGCTCTAGCCTTCAAGGAGTTGACAATCTAACAGGAGAGAAAAGCAATAAACAAGTAAACAAATACATAAAATAATTATAGCATGTGATAGGTCTTATGAAAAATAAACGGGGTATAAAGTTTCTGATAAGATAGGAAGAATAGGTTTTGCGATCTATTACACAATGGTGACTATAGCCAATAATAATGAATTGCATATTTCAAAATAAGAGTACATTTCAAGTGTCTCCTCATAAAAAAATGATAAGTGAGTTAGGGATGGATATGTTAATCAGCTTGATTTAATCAATCCACATTGTATATACATATCAAAACACAACACTGTACTCTCAAATGTATACAATTATTTTTCAATCAAAAATAATAATAAAAGAATTTAAAAACTAAAGTAAAAAGGGCATATAGTAAAGAATAATGGGAAGCGAGATCTATTTTAGAAAGAATGGCAAAAATAACTGGGAGATTTCAGACCTAGAAAAGAGCAATTGCAAATGCCTTGGTGTAGTCTAGGTATTACAACAGAGCAAAGTGTGCTAGGGATAAAAGGTCTGAGATAATGCTGGAAAGGTAGGTAGTGGTCAGATCACATAAGGACTTATGTCTGAGCAAATGGTTTGGAGTTTACTCTAAGTACAATGAAAAACCATTAAATGATTTTAATGATATGTATAACTTTCAAAATGTCATTCTGAATTCTGTGTACAACATGGATTACAAAGAGACAAGAATAGGAGGAAGAAGACCAGCAAGGAAACTATTATAGTAGCTCAGATAAGAATTGAAGGTGGTAAGGGCCTAGAGAGGTAGGAGTACAGGCTGGGAAGAACAAATGAATTTAGGTTGTATTTTCGGAGGTAAAATTGACAGGATTTCCCAATTTTTGGGATGTGATGATTAAGAAAATGTGAGGAATCAAGAATGCTTCCCACATTTATGCTTGAGCAAATCAGTGGACAGAGGTAATACTTATTGAGACCAGGAAGACATAAAGGAAAACCAGAAGAGAATGTTGTCCCCAAAGCCAAGAGAAAAGTGTTTCATTAAGAAGGAATTGGTTAATTCCATCAAGCGCCGCTGAGGCATTCAAGTAAGATGAAGGCAGAAAAGTACCTGCTAGATTTGGCAACATGTCACCCCATGATGGGGGGCAGTTCCAACAGAGTAGAAGGGAAGAAAGGCATATTGCAGTGGGTTAAAGAGTGAATGGAAGGTGAGGAAGTGGTTCTCTTCATAAGAAGATAAGAGATATGGAGCTACAACTAAAGGGGAAGAGAGACAGGGCTAGGGAAGGGTTGAGTCAATGGTTGCTTTTTTGTTTTTTACTTTGTTTTTAAGATGGGATCTACCAAAGCACGTCTGTTGATAAGATCAATCCAGAAGAGAAGGTGAGACTGATGAACAGGAGGACTGGAATCTTGTAGTAGTAAGAGTGAATGGGATTCGTAACACACATCAGCAACTTATTTATCTGTAAGTAAGCACACTCATATATGATAGACAAAAGACCCATAGCTCCAGATTTCCTAGATGTCATTATTTATTTATTTTTAAACTTAGAGACAGGGTCTCACTTTGTCACCGGGCTGGAGGGCCCTGGCATGATCATAGCTCATGGTAGCCTTGAACTCTTGGGCTCAAGCAGTCCTCTTGCCTTAGCCTCCAGAGTAGCTAGAACAATGAGTATGGGCCACCATTCCCAGCAAATTTTTATATTTTTTTGTAGAAATAGATTCTTGCTATATTGCCCAGGCTGGTCTCGGAACTCTAGTGCCTTGGCCTCCCAAAGCACTGGAACCACAGGCATGAGCCATGGTGGCTAGCCTAGATGTATTTTCATACTTCATGGCTATGGAGATGACAGGATATTTAGAATACTGTAAAGAAGAACAGACAAACTGAGTTTTAAAGAAGAAAAAATACAAAACAACATAAAATCTAAAATTACATGTAATTTTTTTACTGAGAAAAAAAAACTGACCTCTCGTTTGTCTAATGCAGCATATTCAGCTTCTATTTCTTCAGCCTCAGGATCCCGTGAGAATACCATTTGAGATTCCAGATTGAGGGCCAAATCTTTGTGGTGTTGCTTTTCAGCACAATCACAAGGAGTATCTTTATTTTCATTCTCGGCAAACAAGTCTCCTCCATGTTTTACTAAAAGCTAAAAAAGTTTTTTTCAAAAACTTGCAACTACAGGTTCAAATAAGTTATTTCATGCTACCTATTTTTAAAACATTAAAAATATAAAGTTAACACAACAAAAATGTAACAGTATGTACAGTATGTATTTGAAATGACAAAAAAGGATTTAGATACCAGTGGCTTCTTATTTTAAGATTAGTAATTCCTGTTTTTCAGTAATGAGTTCCTCTAGTTAAAAATAATAAAAATAATAAACAACCCCAAAACCATTTTTTTAAACTTGTGAAATTCTTAAGCATTTTGTTTAGTCCAAAAAATAACATACTGTTTAAAGATAGAAAAAGTTTATAGTTATTCAGTACTTCAAAATTTTAAATTTCTTATAATTTCTATAAATCTTTCTTAAACAAGGACACTGCTGAAACTGTTATTTTAACTACTGTCTGGATGCCCTGACATGGCAGACAAAAGTTTCATTCATTATCCAGTGAAACACTGAAATGAAACTAGGATGAGCAAGCCACTGAGGTAAAGCTGTTTTCAATATTCTTCAAAATAAGTAATGGGAATAGCTACTGACAGCCACATTGGGAAGATAACTCTATCCATGTCTCTTTGACCCAAAGAAATCCCACCTTTACAAATACATGGACTTGTTTAATAATGAGGTTTCTGCTAGCTTTGCAGAAGTTAACTAAGTTGTTACTGAGGGATGTAGGTTCAACTTTCCCCATTACGTCTGCAAAGACATTAAGAAAGACATGAATGCCAGGATAGTCGTATCTAGGACAACTCTAATAGACAGCCTGACAGTCACAGGATTCTTTTATAGGATTCAGTCATACTCATAATAATATAGTAACAGTCACTATTTCCCATTTTCTAAACACTTTAAAGCACATGCTCTCATTTAATATTAACAACCCATATGACAGCGCTATTATTATATCTCAGAAGAGTTAAGTAGCTTTTCTAAAGTTACCCAGCTAGTAAGCAGTAGAACTGGGCCTCAGACACAAGTTGGACTAGGTTTTTAACCATGACTGGACACTATACTGACTTGTAAGTAGGTAAGCTAATCATATATATCGCAGAAGTTAAATGCATCCTGGGTCCATCTTGGGGTTCTTCCCAGGCTCTTTTTTATGATCTAAATGTTAATACTTTTTAGAGATTTTCATTTCACATGAATTAATCTAAATGGTAGCTTCTTTTTATTTTCTTCCAAATAATTTTATCTTCTTTCCTTCCTCAACACACAACCTTCCTATCAAGTTCTTTAGAACTGGAATCCTCACGGTTCTCCTACAGTCCTAAGAGTCCTTGCAAAACAAGGGGCTTATATCAATGCTAGATCTGGAAGGCATGGGCTAACTTCACAAGCCCACAGGATTTGACTTTAGCTTCTTGCTCTAGCCAGGGGTATGCCTTAGAGCTAAGGTGGGTTTTTAAGTTGTTAAAAACAAGCAAACCAACCAAAAATAAGAAATATAGACCCGTGGCTACAAAGCTTAAAGTATTTACTATCTAGTCCTTTACAGAAAAATGTTTGCTAAGAATGGCTCTAAGTTGTCATTCTGGCAGCTACCTTCTAGACTGCAAGGGCAAGGTCTTATCAGCTGCTATTTACCACCTAGAACCTTTTTAGTGCAAGTGTGGTCTGGGGACCAGTAATATCTGGGAATTTGTTAGAAATGAAGAATTTCAGCTTGATCCCCCAACTCCCTCCAAGCCCGGGCCTCTGAATCAAAATGTCATTCTTATCTCCAAGAGATTCTTTTTGCACATAAATGTTTGAGAAGCAATGATCCTAGAGTACAACCAATGTGGCTGTGGAAATTGATAAATTTACGTTACCTAATTTATTCAATACTGGGAACTTGTAGTAAGTCTAGAGACTTAACATATCCATAGCAGGATCTATTACTATTTTTACCCTCTCTGCTTCACAGGTTATCAACACATAAATACAAAATAGACTATCTGCTCCTGACTGCTGCAGAACTAAAGAGTTGACTTCATTCTTGAGTTCTATATTTAGTTCTCTATTTAGAGTCATAGAAAATTATTTCTAAATGCATGCTGGGATAACTTTCAAAGTCAGGATTTAGTTTACTTTGCAACAGATATTACCACAGAAAAAGTATTAAATATTAGAAAATAAGACAAATCAACTTTAATTTAATGCCCCAGTCTTCCTTAATAAAAGCAAAGACAATAATATTTAAGAAGCTGTACCCTACTAAAATCTTAGCAAGGGGAACCTTACCAAAAGGATATGCCAGAATGTGGACTTCATTCATTCGGGGGTTTAAAAAATGTGTGTGGAGAGGGAATGTGTGAGAAGTCACTGCTGATCATTGTTAGAACCTGGGTGAGCATGATTGCTAAACTATCTTTGCAAGGTGTTCCCTAATGAGTTTGACTAGAGTTGGGGAGAGGAATCATAAAGACCTATATCTCATTGCGCAATTTGGCACCTACAGAGAAACTCATAATCAATTACGAAATGACAGGGTCCATGTTTGTAGTATTTAACTCGGCCATGGAAATCCGCCTGTATGTTACCTTTGGCACAGAAGATAGCTGGCAGCAATAATGCCTCACACATTGAGGAGAACGTGTTAAAAAGAACTTCAGCTTGCTGACCTTTAGGGCATAAAGTCAGGAACACCAGTAAGTAAAAGATGTGTTGAGTAGAGATAACTGCTAAAATGTTGTGGAATAAAGTTAGGTGTTTTACTTTGACAAAATAGAAAGTTATGTTTGGTTCTGAAGAGTACTTTTTAAATACTTCAACCAAAGTATCCCAACTAAGTATCGGCTTTCCCAGTTTCAAATTAGCTAAGAAGGACTTAATAGAAGGACTGAATATTTTACTTAAATATAGTTTTAGGCCTATCTTGATGGCACATAAAATGTTCTATCTTAAAAGAAACCAAATTATCATGATCTCAACACATCTGTTCCTTTTTTTTTTTTTTTTTTTAGAATAAAAAGAATGAAAGAGAGAAAGGAAGAGGAAGAGATTTTAGAAAAAGAGAGAAAAGGAGAAAGAAAGAAACTGCAAAAGAAAGAAAAAAATGAAAGAGAAAGAAAGAGGAAGAGATT
>CAUYQU010097076.1:0-19959 GCA_963574635.1 Cheracebus regulus | reverse complement strand
TATTTTTTATTATATTTCCTTTTTTATTGCATTTTAGGTTTAGGGGTACATGTGAAGAACATGCAAGATTGTTGCATAGGTACATACATGGCAGTGTGATTTGCTGCCTTCCTCCCCATCACCTATATCTGGCATTTCTCCCCATGTTATCTCTCCCCAACTCCCCACACCCCACTGTCCCTCCCCTGGTTACCCTGACAGACCCCAGTGTGTGATGCTCCCCTGCCTGTGTCCATGTGTTCTCATTGTTCAACACCCGCCTATGAGTGAAAACATGCGGTGTTTGATTTTCTGTTCTTGTGTCAGTTTGCTGAGAATGATGGTTTCCAGGTTCATCCACGTCCCTACAAAGGACACGAACTCATTGTTTTTTATGGCTGCATAGTATTCCATGGTGTAAATGTGCCACATTTTCCCTGTCCAGTCTAACATCGTTGGGCATTTGGGTTGGTTCCAGGTCTTTGCTATTGTAAACAGTGCCGCAATGAACATTCGTGTGCATGTGCCCTTATAGTAGAATGATTTATAATTCTTTGTACATATACCCAGTAATGGGATTGCTGGGTCAAATGGAATTTCTATTTCTAGGTTCTTGAGGAATCACCACACTGTCTTCCACAATGGTTGAATTAATTTACACTCCCACCAGCAGTGTAAAAGTGTTCCTATTTCTCCACATCCTCTCCAGCATCTGTTGTCTCCAGATTTTTTAATGATCGCCATTCTAACTGGCATAAGATGGTGTCTCAAGGTAGTTTTTATTTGCATTTCTCTAATGACCAGTGATGATGAGCATTTTTTCATATGTTTGTTGACTTCATATATGTCTTCTTTTGTAAAGTGTCTGTTCATATTCTTTGCCCACTTTTGAATGGGCTTGTTTGTTTTTTTCTTGTAAATCTGTTTTAGTTCTTTGTAGAGAATTTAATTTTTAATTACAAACTTTGTACAAAGCAAATTATAGACTCAGAATGCACCACTGGCAAATTCGTTATGTAAGGAAAAGACTATGAAGAAGAACAAATTGAAGGAAGAAAAATACAAAGAAATCTTCTTAAAATGGAAAATATTTCCTGAGTAATTTTTTGAAAATTGAGATAACATTGAGACCAAGTCTTGGAAAATACAACATAATAAAAGAAAATTATATGGCAATGTTTGTCATGAATAGAAAGACAAAATTTTCTAAGAAAAATACGAGAAAATTGAATACAGTATAATAGAAAGCATTATATAATATATCACTACATCTTGGTTTCTTTTTTCTCAGAATTTAAGCTTGGTAAAGTATTTTTTTTAAACAACTAAATTGATTTAATTTTGCATATTGTCCAAATTTTTAAAAGACATGTAATAAACAATACATTTCCAAAAATATTTGATGACATTCAATACTCATTAACAATTTTAAATAAAACAGTAATAAACAGAAACTCTTTAAATACTATATATCTCCCCCTAATGCAATGCAGTTATACTCAATAATTAAATATTAAAAGATTTCTCTCTGATATTTGTAATGAAAGTATAATTCTAGATAGCATCAGCTATCTATTCAGCTTTGTTTGAAAAGTTCTAACCAGGGCATTTGAGTGAGTACCTATAAATAAGACTTTCTGTAATTATGTGAACAAATTACCCTCCAGTCCCTCACCAACCTGTGTTCCTAGGTGGTCCCTGAATTTAACAAATGCAGCTAAGTCATTTTCTCTCCATCACTCTCTCCATCTCTGTTTCTCTTTTTCTGTCTCTCTGTTTGCCTATCTCTTTCTCTCTTTCTCATGCTGGCATCAAGAGGTATCTTCATTCCTAATTTAATATCCTGAGAAAAGTATGGATAAACTCAATCAGCCACATTTGTGGGTGGAGGCTGGTTAAGGGATGGGGGGATTTAAAAATCTTTTCTATGAAGTTGAGAATGATTTATTTTTATTTTTTTAGAATTTTTTTTTTTTGAGACAGAGTCTCACTCCATCACCAGGAGCCAGGCTGGAGTGCAGTGGCGTGATCTTGGCTCACTGCAGCCTCCGCCTCCTGAGTTTGAGCAATTCTCCTGCCTCAGCCTCCCAAGTAGCTGGGAATACAGGTACACGCCACCACGCCCAGCTAATTTTCTTTCTTTCTTTCTTTTTTTGTATTTTGTGTGTGTGTGTGTGTGTGTGTGTGTGTGTGTGTGTTTGATAGAGACGGGGTTTCACCATATTGGCCAGGATGGTATCGATCTCTTGACTTCGTGATCTGCCCGCCTCAGCCTCCCAAAGGGCTGGGATTACAGAGAAAAATATTTTTATTAGAAAATGCAGTTCCCTGGTTATGTGATGCAGTTCACCTGGACCTAGCGCTGCCTCTCTGAAGCACCATTTGTGATTGGTTCCTCTGGAAGCATCAACTGCAGGAGAGAAATGTCTCCGAAGAAAAATTAGGAATGGGTGCTCTTGTGTTTGCCTTAGCCAGTTTTATGTCGATGAGTAAGTTTCTTTCCATTTCTGGGAGTCTTCTTTGGCATTAAAAAATGAAGGGGCTAGGTCACGTGACCTTGGAGCTTCCTTTCGCTGTTGATGTGATATTGAGCTGCGATCTTCAAGGGGAAGCCTATTTATTGTTCATAAAGGGCTGTTGCAAGCACTAAGCTATTAGAGTTGCAGATGAAGTGTTGTCCTATAAAGCTAGCAAGTTAATAAGTGCCTCTAAGGCTTTGCTTTAGGACCTATGCTTTTTCTCTCAACTGAAAGAAACCTCAGTATCTCTATTGTAAAACCAGGAAAAATAACGCTATTAACGATTAAAACCATCCAAGATGAGAGTCACTCTCTCAATCATTGTGGGTATTCTTTAACCTCCATTAAATTTCCCACTCTGAAAGACCCAGATGCTTCAGAACAAACAAGGCCTGTATTCTCTGTGGCAAAAGCTGAGTGGAACCTTCTCTCGCAGGTGTTTATAGAAGATGTCAATATGGTGTGTGGGAAAAGCATGTATTTTTGAAGTCATACTTGGAGACTTGAATTAAATCAAGCATGTTTTCTTAACTCAAAGTTAGTCGAATCCTAGAGTCCCACTTTTCTTACTGAGAAAATGGGCAAAATAGAAGCTCCTTCTGGCAGCTCTTGTTTCTGGAATAGAAGATAGTATATGAAAATGTTTCTGGGGCTCATTAGGTGTTCACAAGTCACAATTTTATTGCTATTTTTAATCCTGAGGATCTCTTTCTGTCCCTATTTCTGAAACATATTTCTTTCCTCTGCATTTTGTATACTTTTTTTTTAGTTGAGTAGGTTAAACTGCTGAAATGAAACAGACCACAGAATACAGTGGCTCAAATGTAATATACACTTGTTTATTTCTCATATAACTATCCAGGTGGGTCTGGGCAAGGCAGGTGGGCCTTGGGTTGTACTTGTCCATGCAAGCCATTCGGGGACCCAAAGATGGAGCAGCCCAGCAATCTCCAGCAAATGATTCCAGAGCCGGTCAGGCACAGTGGCTCATGCCTGTAATCTCAGCACTTTGGAAGGCTGAGGTGAGCGGATCACCTGAGGTCTGGAGTTTGAGATCAGCCGGCTAACATGGCAAAGCCGTGTCTCTACTAAAAATACAAAAATTAGCCAGGCGTGGTGGCAGGCACCTGTAATCCCAGCTACTCAGGAGACTGAGGAAGGAGAATCGTTTGAATCCAGGGGGCAGAGGTTGCCATGAGCTGAGACTGTACCACTGCACTCCAGCTGGGTGGCAGAGTGAGACTCTGCCTCAAAAAAACAAAACAAAACAAAAAACAGATTCCAGAGCCCTCCTGACTTCACTGTTCCAGTGGAGAGAAAGGTGGAAAGAGCAAGGAAGCAAGGAAAATGGCTTAAGGAAGGGGGATGTTTTTCCCTTTGTTCCTGGGGACAGGTATACACTCTGAGCCAAGGGAGCCTTTAGAAATGTAGCCCTGACATGATGGTTTGGAAGAATGAAGGGAGGTGGGATTTGGATGGGAGGTAACGGACACCTTTCGGGAAATCCACCCTGGCACTCCTCCCCACACAGTAGACAACATGCTTCCCGATGTACTTATGTCCAGACTCTCAGTATTATTAACTTTGGAACACACTTCCGACCTAGCATTTCTAAAAACATTTTGCATCTTTGTTTCTCATCTTGAGCATCCACAAGGATTATTCGTTTACACGTGAAATCCCAAATGCGGATCCTAGCATTTGAGCCTCTCTAAAACACTCTTATTGTATTAATTTGGACTAGTGTTTCATTACCCTCTCCAGCTCTTGCTTTGCGTATGGACTGAGTTTGCACTCCTACTTATCTGCTGTGGTCTAAGTGTTGGTACCTGCCCAAAAGTCATATGTTGAAACCTAATGCTCAATGCAATAATATTAAATGGTGTGGGTGTTTAGGATGTAATTAGGTCATGAGGGCTCAGTATTTGTGAAGGGCATAAGTTCCCTTATAAAAGAGGCCTGGGGGAGCTTGTTTGCCCTTCCTACTGATGTGGGACAGGTGAGTCCCAAAGTGGGGCTTAGCCTGCAAAGGTTCTTGGCTTTGCCCAGGAAAGACTTCAAGGGCAAGCCAGAGGTAGAAGAAGAAAGCTTTATGGAAGTGGCCATATTACAGTTCGATGACTGTTCCTGCAGAGCGGGGCTACCCTGTAGGCAAAGAGTAGCAGCTTAGGGTTGTTTCGTAGGTCTATTTATACCAATTTTTAATTGCACATAGATTAAGGGTTGGTTTATGTGAAAATTTCTAGGGAAAGAGTAATAACTTTTGGGTCATCAAATTGTTGTCATGGAAGGGGCCCGTAATTACTGGGTGTTGTCATGACAATGGCAGGTAAACTGACATGGCACACTGGTGGGCCTGACTTATGGAAAGCTGCTTCTGCCTCAGCCCCATTTTAGCCAGTCCTCAGTCTGGTTTCAATGTCTGAGTCCTCACCTCTGGAGTCGAGTCCCCCACCTACCTCATTATCATGTGCGGACACAGTCAGAAGGTGCCATCACCAGGAAACAGGCCGTCACCAGCCCCTGAATCTGCCCATGCCTTGATCTTGGACTTCAAACCTCCAGAAATGGAAGAAATAGATTTCTGTTATTTGTAAGGCACCCTGTCCATGGCATTTTGCTATAGCAGCCTAAAGGGAATAAGATATCTAATACATGATCAAATTAATCCATAGCTGAAGAATAACTGAATTCCTAGTCATTTCGAAGACATATCTTCCAATCCTGTAAGGACAGTTCTTCATTTATGTTGTATTTATGGCATTATTTATTTCTGTCTCTTGCTTGATAAGGCCTTAGAGAGTGGACCTCTGAAGTCAAACTGCAAGAGAAATAATTGCCTCTGGGGTGTTGTTCCACTATCAGGCTAAGCCTCCCACCTTGATACACTCATTGAAAATCTCATATTTTGCCCAGGGAGTTCCTTGTCACTTACTTCTTGAAGTTACCAGCTCAGCTGGAATCTTTTGGGCTGGGCTTCCCAAGCTGACCCTCCCACTTCCACCCTCACCTGGCCTCCGATGGGACTCGCTCCTGCCTCGATACACCTTCCCAGTTCCACAGGCCAAAACAATTTTTAAAATAAAAATAAATAAAAAAGGAAATCTCATATTTTTATTATAAAACCTAAATGTATAATGGAGAGTGCAAAATTCACATACATTTTAAAAAATGCTCAAGGGATTAAAAAGATTTGTTATTTTCTAGCTAGTTGTTTTAAGCCTGACTCTCTGTATTATTCTCTCATTTTTTGAGTTGGAGTTTTGCTCTGTTGCCCAGGCTGGAGTGCAGTGGCACAAACTCAGCTCGCTGCAACCTCCACCTCCTGAGTTCAAGCGATTCTCCTGCCTCAGCCTCCCAAGCAGCTGGGACTACAGGTGCGCGCCAGCACGCCCAGCTAATTTTTGTGTTTTTAGCAAAGACAGAGTTTCACTATATTAGCCAGGCCAGTCTCGAACTCCTGACCTTGTGATCCACCCATCTCAGCACCCCAAAGTGTTGGGATTACAGGCGTGAGCCACTGCCGCTGGCCCCTTACTCTTCTAAATCTCCTCGAGAGAAAGGAGACATTGAAGACGATGGGTACATCTGAGACCAGGTGCAGGTAGACCTGGCTTGGAATTTCAGGTCTGCCCTCATTTTCAGTTAAATCTGTATTTCTCTCAGGCTGAATTGCTGTCAATCCATGCTAAATTACAGTGTGCTATAAGGGCTTAACATGAGATCATGTACATGGAAACAACCCAATAAATATTAGTACTTCTCTTCAAGTTCAAGTAAACTTCCCTGCACATCCCCAAACTACTAATTGTCAATCCTCAGAAATGTTCCCCATGTTATATATTTAAATTTTTCCTATATGACACTTTTACATGTATTGTTTTAATTTTTATGTATCTGTACCATATGATTTGCATATTTTGTTGTGTATGTTGTATATGGAAATTTTTTCTCCCATTACAGCCTTTACATATATGTAGCTTCGGCTTTTTTTCTGCATTTGTGCTACAAATTTTCAGTGGGATTTGCACTGTCTTCTGTTTTATAGGTTTTGTTATTGATTACCAAACAATATAAAAAGTGTATCATTAAATATTAATATTTAACATTATCCTTTTGGAATATCATAGGGAAATGCATGCCTATAAACTTAGTTATACATGAGTGTGCTCGGAAGAAAATTTTGTATATAAGAGAGGAATTAAAGTATGAAAGCAATAAACTAAAAATCATTAACACTCAAATATAAGATAGCACAAATATGTACTAGGTACTGAAAGAGCTAAATACCAATGTGCATAAATTCCAACTTCATGAAAATAAGCTCCCCTCACTTTCCTCTCTCTCTTGTTTCTCTCTCTGTCTGTCACACACACACACACACACACACACACACACACACACACACACACACACATACCCCTTTACCCCTCTAAATATGTAAGTGATTAAGACACATTAACTGGCCTGTGTGGAATGAAGCAGCATGTGATCCCAGTAATATGGAAGACCCAGGAAATCAGTTATCATGTATTAAAGAAATAGCCTCCAATAGCCACAACAGCAGAACTTAAGTCATCCCTTTACAGTTTGAACCTGACAGCTGATGCTAAACATTAGAGAACATTGCAGTGAACATTAGGACTCTGATGTTTAAGTTAATAGATCCTGTCCTTCCTCATTATTAACCTTTCTCTCTCGCCCCTTATTCACTTGCTTAAAAGGAGCTTAATTCTTTCTTTATGAGCATTATGTTTTTACAGTGTTAACCTACTATAACTTTTTGCGATTTTTTTAGCCTGACTTCTACTCCCACCCCAGTTTCTGCAGAGGCATCCAGTTGCCTCAGAAAAGAGAGATCGTGTGCTGGTCTTCGGATGTTTCAATATTACCAGGCTACAGTCACCAGTTATTAATCAATCACTAATGCAGGTGTTGTCATAAAGACATTTTATAGATGTGATTGAAGTTATAGTCCATGATCAGTTGACTTATAGCAAGGGAGACTAGATAATATCGTGAGGCTGATTCATTAAGTTGAGAAGCCTTAAAACAGGGTTGATGCATTTCCGAGAGAAGAAATTCTGTGGACAGCAGCTTTAGCCTATTCTTACTGACAGCCTGCTCGAAAGATTTTGAAGCTGCTTAGCCAGTTTCCTGTGATAAATTCCTTAATATATATATCTCCTTCTGATTCTTCTTTTCTGTTCAAACCCTGATGGATGCAGATCTCAAAGCAGAAATGCAAAGAGAGGCATTGTTCCTCAAATTCTGATACTCTTAACAGATTTTTTTCAACTTGTGATAAGACAATAAATTCAGAGAGATTCTTTTAAAATGGAAGATTTGAAAAATTGGCCTCAGTAATGACAAGAACCAAGTTTGGAGATAATTCAGGATATGACTTGGGACAATATTTCTCAATTCTAAAATGTCTATACTCTTGACCTTTTTAGGATTTACTTCCTGATTATGTGTCAAGACTCCACATTCCTTACGAATGTGACTGTGGTTTGGAAATTGCTGGCCCCTGACCACACTTTCAATAGGGAAACTGTGTAATCAAAGAAAGTGTTCTAGATTCTCTTCCTTGGGATCAAGTCTTCAGTGGGGGCAACATGTTCATTAAGCTGAAGGAAAAGATGAAGGCAGGCAGTTGTGTCCAGTTCACACATGGAATCCCTGAAATAGCTTTGCATTATTGCAATGCTACTGCCTAGAACAGCCTTGGCAAAGAGAAGACTGTGAGCTAAGTGAGATGCTGAATCCTGGATTAAAAGCAATCTTAAATTGCTCTGCAGTGCATTCAACAGTACTAGGCTCTCTGAGAACCCTTCTGAAAGGTTACAGAGATATTTTAGATAGACTTACTGATTTCTGGAAGCAGGGTCCAGAAACTTTGACACTGGGGCAGATGCCAGAAACTTCAGACTCCAGGGTGAAAACACATCACCCTGGGTAGAGAGACAAGAGCAATTGAAGAAGGAGACCCAGGCATCTGGGATCACCTCCCCCTTGACATCCGCACTGCATTTCAATAGAAGAAAAGGCTGACCTGACTGACTGGCGCCTCCTAAATCACCTTCCTATAAATAACAGGCATGGTATGGAGGAATCTCTCTAGAAGACACTGTTTTTACTTAAACAAGATCAAGCTCCCACCCCACTCCTCCATCTGGAGACCAGAAACCCTTTCACATGTAATTCCTAAAACTGTAAACCCAATACCCTTTCATATGTGATTTCTAAAGCTGTAAACCCAAGACCCTTTCATATGTGATTCCTAAAACTGTAAACCCAAGACCCTTTCATTTGTGATTTCTAAAGCTGTAAACCCAATACCCTTTCACTTGTAATTTCTAAGGCTGTACACCTAAGATCCTTTCAGGTGTAGTATCTAGAGTGTAAGCCTACATAAAGGCAGAGCTTCTCTTTGTTAGGGGAGCTTGGCCTTTTCGACAAAACATAAAGTCTTGCTCCCGGGCCATAATAAAACCCCTTCCTTTTCTAGTTCATTGTCCAAGAGGTCTGTTTCTTGCAGCTGCTCCTGCTTCACAATGTCATCTCAGTGATCACCCAGCAGGATGAAATTCAATCTGCAGCCAACACAAGAAGGATACAAGAACTCCAAGTAGATATGAGACATCCCCTTTAAGCTTACACAGAAAAGGGAGACCTCCCTAAATAACAAACGTGCCATCCTGAAGAATAACCAGGGAATAGGAAGAACATATAAATCTATGAATATTTCCATAATCATTACGATTTCTCCCTAACACAAAAACTTATAATTCTACCTGGGTAGGAAAAAGAGGTGAATTTAAATGATTCATGGGAGCATTATTGGTTTTATAGCTCAAGGGTATTATGGGTTAAATCTACTTTATGCATTGGCTTATAATACTAATCAGTATTTATTACTTTATTTCTTGGAGAACTATAAACTAATGATAAAAAGTGAAATGTTGGAACTCAGCCTAATAATAAATTAGATACTGAATTAGTAGCATTACTCAACATAGAGCTTTAAGTTGATTCAAACTAGAGTTCTGCTTCTGTCAATGGAAAAATTGATTATTTTGTAAGACCCCTTCTGTCGAAAGCAACTAGGAAATCTGGATAAAATGGCTTACAAGAAAATAGGTTTGGAGATTTTAAGACAGTGAGGAAAGAAAGGTTGAGGATCTGGGAGAGATCAGAAGACCATATTATGCCCACTATTTGTAGTCTCTTTTCTCTTTGAAGCAGCTGTCTACTCTGAATGTGCTGTCTGAGAGGCTCAAAAGAAATTAACTTAACAGAGAAAACAAAGACTGAAGTTTTTAGCTGTTAAAAGAAAAACCTTAGCCAAATT
This sequence comes from Cheracebus regulus, assembly GCA_963574635.1. Lineage (NCBI taxonomy): Eukaryota > Metazoa > Chordata > Mammalia > Primates > Pitheciidae > Cheracebus > Cheracebus regulus. The sequence continues at coordinate 10,107 of CAUYQU010097076.1, read as the reverse complement.
AAATTTAACAGAATTTAAATGAGCAAAGAATGGTTGATGAATCAGGCAAGCCTCCAGTGTAGGCTCAGGGAGACTCCAGCACAGCCATGTGGTGGAAGAAGATTTGTGGACAGAAATAGGAAAATGACACAGAAAAATGGAGGTGAGGTACAGCAACAGCCAGATTGGTAAAGCTTGACATTTGCCTTATTCGAACATGGTTTGAACAGTTGGCACTCTTTGATTGGCCAGACTCAGTAACTGGCACAAGAGTAGGTTCAGTCTGTTTATAACTCCATTTAGGTTATAGTTTACTGTGTACAGAGAACCTTTAGGCTGAACATAAAATATATAAGGAGGCAACTTTAGGCTAAATTTGATTTGCCAGAGCCTATCCAGAAAGAGAAGTCCTGGTAAATGCCCAGGGTTCAATTCTAAGTTGGAAAATGAACAGAAAATATACCAACAAGCCTAATATAACCAGCACTATGTTACAGTTCTGAATCTTAATAATTTTAATACATAATAATGTAATATCATAATAATGTGGCATCAAACTAAATTTCTAAAATTAACAGAATAAAAAGGAAGATATGTAATATTATTACAAGGGTTTTAATACCTGCTAACTAATAGAACAGTAACGGATAGAACAACCAGATAAAACAATCAGTAACCATAGAGAAAAGTTGAGTAAAATAAATAATTGCCCTAATAGACCTAAATAGAACACTGTATTCAAAACTTCAGGATATGATTTCCAAGTACACCTGGCATGGTTACTGAAGTTGACTATGTACTGTGCCATAAAACAAATGCAATATTAATGTGTTCTATCCTTTCTGGAATCCAATCTATTCACCTATTTTAAGAACTTTAATGTGTTCTCATGTTTTACTTAGTAAGCGCTTTTTGCTAAGAACATCATAAGGGATGAAGAAATATTTGTTTCAATTTTTGTTTTAGGACATGACATAGCATTTTTACTAGGCTTAATGTTCCAAGCCAGACACGGTGGCTCATGCCTGTAATCCTAGCATGCTGGGAGGCCGAGGTGAGCGGATCACCTGAGGTCAGGAGGTCGAGACCAGCCTGGCCAACATGGCGAAACCTATCTCTACTAAAAGTAAAAAATTAGACTGATGTGGTAGCGGGCACCTGTAGTCCCAGCTACTCAGGAGTCTGAGGCAGGAGAATCGCTTGAACCTGGGAGGCAAACATGACAGCAAGGTAAGATAGAGCCACTGCACTCCAGCCTGGGTGGCAGGGAGAGACTCCATCTCAAAAAACCCAGAAACAAAAACAAAACAAACCGTGTTCCAAACTTGAAAAATCACTTTTCAATATATCTATTTAGTTAACATTATGCTACCATTAATATCATGTTTTTCAATAAATGTAAGGATATTAGAATATGTTCTCAAATTTTAATACAATAATATAAAATATGAAATATCCAAATTTCAATTACATAGAGTAATTTAAATGCTACCTTCCAGCATCTATCCAGTTACTGACAAATACTAGGTTTCCAATCTTGTGCAGACATTCCCAGACAGAAGTAGTTTTTCTCTTTTCTCTCTAAATTTCCACTGAGCATTGTGCTATTTTTTCCCTTGAATTACATTTATTCATGAAGATGAGATTCTCCATATTGACATACCAAGAAGCATGGTACTAAATTTAAACTGGAATTCCACAGAGGTTCCAAAATCTTACAAAGTCCTTCCACACTGTAGAAGTGAGAGCACTACTTATTCTCTTTCTTTTGATCTGTTTTAAAAGACAAAAGTATTGTCATCTGTATTTTAATGTGCTTACAAAATATGAAGGCCATTACTGAGTGGCTACGTTTGTCATAAACTAGCTTGAAAGTGCATAAGTAGAAGTGGATTAAAATCACATGTTGCTTAACAAAGGGGACGTGTTCTGAACACCGATGTCAGGTTGTTTGTTGTTGTGTGACCATCATAGACTGCACTTACACAAACCTACATGGTACAGCCTACCACACACCTAGGTTACATGGTACAGCCTATTCCTCCCAGCCTGAAAATCTGCACAGCAGTTTACTGTACTGAATACTGTAGGCAACTGTAAAACAATGGGAAATATTTGTGTCTTTAAACATTCTAAATATAGAAAGGTACAGTAAAAATATAGTATTACAATCTTATGGGACCCCTATCATACACCTGGACTGTCATTGCCAGAAATGTTGCTATGCTGTGCATGACTGTAATTCATTCCAAATGTATATAGTATGCTTGGCTTTCCTAGCAATTTCTTGATTCATTCGTCTTAGAACATGAGGCATATGCTTTTTACAGTGTTTCTGGGAGCAGAGCAAGTCACTGAACTTTCTCTCTTCACGACTTCCCAGAGTCATGTATTAACTCAGAAGGGAAACAGAACTGTTACTTCAAACTCCAGATAACTCTCCACTGAGGCGTTACCTGTCGTGCATTTGCCTCGTACAGTATTAGAATGCATCACATTTCTTGGATATCCCTTTTGTGACAAAGGGATATCTCCTCCTATTGAAGAGATTTATCATCATGAAACACCATTTCCTAGCATTTTATAAAACATCTGCAGAGAAAAAGTACACATTATGCTGTTAGAGAATCTCCTCTCAAACAAACAAAAAAGGTAACAAACCCCCAAAAGGATATCTTGAATGATGAATACAAATCATGAGGTGAAATTGATGAACAAAAGTTCTGTAAACAAGAAATACTCTTATTTTTGTCAATTTCTAATTTTCATATTCAATTTTTCACCTTTCTTAAGTGAAACAAGGTGAACAAGGGTGTCACATTCACATTTTTATTCATCTATTCTTATGTAAAGCATGTGAATGCTGCTCTCTAGTTGTCACTTAACATATCAATCAGCATAAAGAGGACAAACAATGCAGGAGTGAAAGGCTCTATGCACATAACAGCGTTGATTTTTTGGGGTAGGAAATAAGAGGTGAAGGGACCTCTGAGAATAAAGTGAAAGAATTCTTAACTCTTTATATGAGAATTATCTTTTATTAAAGGCTGAAAAAACAGTCCTTAAACAAAGTTGAAATCAATTATAAGCATCAACCATCGATCTGATATTGAATTAGATTACAACATTAGCCAGTGCCTTACACCGTGCTCCTCATATCACTGAGGGACACAAAAGAGTTAAGATCCCATACAGCTGGACTGCAGTGTTTTACAGTGAAAAACTGAAAACCAAACCTTCAAATTATTTGCGCTCCCACACAGCGGCATTGTTTCTGCGGTGCTGGTGGAGGTTGGGGCGGCTGTTTCCATTTCTCTGGAATACCCAGTTGCAAGCTAAGTGCTGCAATTGTGAGCTGCCTGCTGACACTTCCAAAATGATATTTCCATTCTTCAGGATTTGGAAGTTCAACAATACAGAGAATAATTTGTTTTAAAATTGAAATATTAATCCATTTCACATGCCAACCTTGAAGTTGTGTGGTTCTGAAACTGGCCCCAAAAATGGATGAAAACAGATTAAAATGCAAAGTAAGAAAAACAGAAAGCATTTGCTGCATGAAATTTGCACACACACACATATACACACGCACTCACAATGCTCTACACACAAAGGTAAGATTGCTGCTATATCCATGTATAGAACCATTAAAAGTAATAGTAGATCTAAGTATTATCTTGTTGGGAGTAAAATGACACTGGGTAATAAAAGATAATTACTAACAAAAAATTCCCAGCTATGGAATCTCTCACCACATCCTCTCAAGTCCCTCTTTGCTCCTACTTTCGAAACATTTGATATTGGGAAGGTTGCATTTTCAGTACCCTACTGTGAATAGAAAATAAATCTTAGAGCCCCCAAATCACTAAGCTAAAGCGAAATGTCAATCTGGGAACTGCTTAGGGCAAACTGCCTCCCATTCTTTTCCAAGTCACCTCTCTGATCAACTGAAATATATGCATATCTGATTGCCTCCTTTGGAGAGGCTAATGAGAAACTCAAAAGAGTACAAATATTTGTCTCTTACCTACTTATGACCTGGAAGCTCCCTCCGAGCTTCTAATCTTCCTGCCTTTGTTTTGAGTGGTCTCCTCTTTACAGACCAAACCGATGTTCATCTTACCTATGTTGATTGATGTCTCATGTCTACCTAGAATGTATGAAACCAAACTGTGCTCCACCCACCTTGGACACATGTCATCAGGGCTTCCTGAGGCTGTGTCATGGGCGAGCATTCTCAATCTTGGCAAAATAAACTGTCTAAAATCACTGAGACCTGTCTCAGATTTTTGGGGTTCACACTACAGTTTTCGCTCTTAACACTGTCCCTGGGTTACCTGAGCTTTAATTCTTTTCTCTGTGTTGTTATGTTCCAAAGTCATTTCAATAGCTTAGTACCCTCCTGAGCTTAGGGCTGTGAAGCACCATGTTCCTCTCAACTCCTTTTTTCAAGGCTCCTCCTCCTCAGTGGTTCTGGTTTTAGTTAATACCACCCTGAGCCACATGTCTGCCTTTACTAGCAACCTGGCAGCTTAGATTTCTTCCTCAGCTTAGTGATTCTCAAGCTTTTTTTTTTTTTATCTCAGGACCATCTTAAAATTATTTTGAAACCAAAAGAGGTTTTGTTGATGTGAGTTGCGTCTATCAACATTTACCAAATTAGTACTAAGATATTTTATAAGTTCTTATTAATCAACTTCTTTACAATAACGTTAATAAGCCATTTTAAGTTAACATAATTAACATTTTCATTAAAAAACCCAGTTTCAAAAACAAAGGAATGAATGATAAGAATCAAAATGCTTAATGGTAAAATAAAGAAATTAGTGAGAAGAGAGTGTTGAGCAAACTTTATAGAAGAGCACGGTTTTGGACTAAGCTCCAATGGACCAGATTAGAAACAAAAATAAAAATGGAGTCACCCATGCCAAAGCTGCGTGTTACCAGACCAGAACTGAGTTATTATCTGACCTACAGAGAAATCACAAGAGCGAGATAAAAGCCTAATTAACCAAACAGACCAGTTTCAGTGAGCATGATAAGGAAGGTCCCTCTGTTTTAACCTAAGTAACCTGATGTGCACCAATTAGTTATTTCTCTATTGCTGAGTCTCCCTGTTCCTGTTTCACGGGGAAAGTAACTTTAAAATAACCAATCCACTTTTTGTTCTTTGCTTCTGCTTTCTTCATCATTTTCTGTCCAAACTTCTCTGCTCTATTTATTAGAAGTTGTATTCTATTTTACGGAACAAAAGTACTGCCTAACTCTAGAATCACAGTGAAGCCAAGTGAGATCTTTAAATTTTTGTAATTTTGTCTTTTGACAAGTGGTATTGCTTAATGTGTTTAGTGCCGGCCTTATATTCAAGTAGCTGGACTCTCATATCTGCTTCTGAATTCAATCTGCTGTGATATAAGACATTATAGAGTCTTTAGAAATCTCTACTGTATTCTCATGAGAGCATAGAGGTTAAAAGGGCAAATAATGTTTTAATATTGTCATGAAAATAGCTTTGACTTTGAGAACGATCTGAAAGAGTCTCAGGAAGTCACAGGGGGTCTCCATTACTCCCTAAATTGAATTGATCACAAAGCGCTGACTCATGTGCCTAGGTCAGGCAGGAGTAAGTTCTTGACAACATTAATTATAAAAATCCACCTATGCAAAAGTTTTACAGGGTCTGAGATGAGGTTTTGATGGCACACAGCTGTTTGTTTGTTTTTTTTTTAAATGAAAAACAAAGAACAAGGTAGAAAAAAAATCCCATTAGACATGTCTCATGTTCTTACGGATCTCCTTAGATGCTCACAGGCAGGATCTTCTCCCTGGCCACTCCACCTTCACTCAGCCTGCAAATGTCTCCTAGCTCCAGCCCTTATTTCCCTTCAGTTTCACCCTTGAGTTGTAGAAGAACTTAGCTCTCTTGTGTGTTTACTCATTCAGTTTTACAAAAAAATAAAAAAGGTTATCATCATCAAGGCGTAGTGGGCATTTGATGGTTTCAACACTAAAATAAAAAATTTTATAACCTTACAATGTGGGAAAATTTTACATAATGAGACCTGCTTGAAAATAATCTCCTAACTGTTGTATTGCAAAACTGACATATTTGAAAATAAAACATGCAAACTAAGCCTATTCTTTGCAAATTAAATATCTGCTGAAATTGCTTTTGCTAGTCAATGGGGAAAGGGGAAGACATCTATTTGGACCCTCTATACTCTCTTGGCCAGTTTTCATGGTACTCAGACAAATGCAGCAACCTCAGTATGAGAAGAGTGTGCTAATCAGTACCCCTGTAAACCAAAAATAACATTCTAAGCCCCCAACCATCTGAAAGGACCCCTTCTCTCCACCAAGGGCATCCCAAAATTAACCCAGAAAAACTGTTCAGGCCATGATGGAAGGGTGCCTTGGACAAGCCTCATTATAGTATCCTCCCATTCGGGGTTCAGGACTAGCAGACCAGCATTGACATCAATATGGGCCTTAAGCCTGATATGAAACATTTATAATCTATCCTCTCTGAGGCCTGCTACCTGGAGGTTTCATCTGCATGATAAAACTTTGGTCTCCACAGCCCCTTATTGTAACCCAGACATTCCTTTCTATTGATTACAGATCTTTAGATAATAACTCCTCCAACCAATTGTCAATCACAAAATCTTTAAATCTATGAACTTAAATCTATGACCTAGAAATACCCACTTCAAATTATCCTGCCTTTCCAGATTTGATCAATGTACATGTCAGGTCTCCACGTGCAAGCCTGGACTCAGAAAGTCTGAAGTCCTGCCTGACTCAGCTGATCAGCCCCTCACCCCTGGCCTGCGTTTACCATTATCCCTAATCGCCCAGTGAGAGCTTCCCCTGGAGGAGCGTCTCACCCCACGCTGCCATCTTAACTGTTCTTATGATAACGTGAATACTCCTCACCCATCCTGCCATCTTAACTGTTCTTATAATAATGTGAATACTCCTCGTCTCACCCTACCTTCTTCACTACTCTTCCGCCTTGCCCCACCTGCCATTGTAACTCAACTTATGGGAATGTATACTCCTTGCTCCTACCCCCACCACTGTAACTGATCTTACTCTGTGATACCCCTCACCCCCCAAAAATTGGCCCAACCTATAAAAGCAATTCCCACCCTTACTCCCTGCGCCTGTCCTTTCTCGGATTCCACCCACTTGCACCCAAACACGAAATAAAACGGCCTTGTCGCCCACACAAAGCCTGTTTGGAAGATCTCTTTATTAAATGCGTTTAATATTCGGTACTATTGGATGGGAGTAACAGTACATTGTACATGTGTGGATTGGTGTATCACACCTCCCTAACATGTGCAAAGCCCCTGGCCACCCTGGGGACATGTCATCAGCACCTCCTGAGGCTGTTTTATGGGTGTGTCCTTAACCTTGGCAAAGTAAACTTTCAAAATGGACTGAGCCCCATCTCAAATACTTTTGTGTTCACAGCCCCCTGCTGATATATGTTATTGTCTCTCAAGTCCTTGAGGTTCCATTCATTTTTTAAAGTATATTTCTCTCTGTAATGGAGATTTAATCATTTACGTTGGTCTACCTTTACCTTCACTGACTCTCTGGCTCTCTTCCGGCATTGTGTCGTCCAGTTAGAAGCCCTTCTCTCCTCCTGCCTCTCGCCCTTCCTCTTTGCCCACTCCTTCTCATCCTCCTCCTTTCTGCCCTTCCTCTCTTCTTGCTGATTACAGTTTTCAATTCTGAATTTTCTATCTACTTTATATCTTTTTTTTTTTTTTTAGTTTTTTGCCCAGGCTAACCTTGAACTTCTGGGCTCAAGTGATCCTCCCAAGAATCTGGGACTATAGGCTCACACCACTTAAGCCCCCCAGCCACATCGTTGTATCTTGTAATTTTTTTTTGCTGAGGGCTTCTTTTTTCCCAGTTGTTTCAAAATTGCTTCCAATGACAACTTTGACTCATTTTTATCATAGTTGCTTTTAGTCTTTCTGATATAATTCAAACATCTGTGTTGTTTTATCTTTGACATTTATTGAATGTCTTTGTCTATGTAAGTTGATGTAATTCTTTTTCTTTGTATAATTTGTATTTTATCTTAGATAGTTTGATACTATGTTATGAATCTTGTTTAAATCCTATGGAGAATATAGATTTTTTTTTTTTTTCTAGCAGGTAGTCAACATAATTAGGTTTAGGTTGCAAGTTCCAGCATGCATTCTGTGGTCTTTGGCTTCAACATAATTTCAGCTTTCAAATTCCTGCGTTATTTTGAACTGTCTCATGTGCATGCCACTCTGTATCCAGTCTGGCCCTTGGGAACAGCCTTTTATTTCAGGTCTCTCCTTCTTTAGTATGCCGAGAAGGAGCAGATATGTACACAAATAGCTTACAGGGAAGCCCAGGAATTCATAGGCAACTTCAGAGGATTGTTTCTCTGAGTTCTTCTTTCTCTGTAATCTCCCCAGTGTTTCCCAGTTTCCAGTGTTTCCCCTTTTAGTTTCCCATTAAGAGAGCTGTGGCTTTTGTTATATTGTGCTGTGTATTGCTGCGACTGTGCCTACAACCAGAAACAAGTGTCCAAAGGACAGAGAGAGAAAAAAAAATTAGTGTGGGTTTTTCCTCCATCTTGGGACAGTAGCTTTTCTGATATGAGAAGAAGCTTCAGCTCCCTAAGAAGTTGGAGCCTTGTGGGTTCCCATTACTTCTACCTTCACAGAATTTTTTAAGGACAACGACCCAAGAAGAAAGTATTAAGAAAAAGAAGCTTGAGGGGATGTGGTGGTGGGATTTTTCCCTTTATCTGAGCATGAGGGCTTCCCTTTCCTTCTGAGACAAAACGTTAGGTCTTCTCTGTCAATTTCGAGTATTTGGGGCTGTGTTGAGACTAGACCAGGGATAGAAAAGGAGGAAAAAATGTTAATCTCATAGCCATTTAGGTGGCACTTTAAATTCTGGTCTTTTCCTTTAATTAACCTCATACTATTTACTTTTGAATCCTAAAACACCTTGCTCTAGCATTGCTTCCAAGTTTTACTCATGCATAATTTGAGAGACACTGTGTGCTTATTCCATTGTATCTTGAACTAAAACTCTAGCAATTTATCTTTATATATTAATAAATTTTAAGAGAGTGCTCATAATGCAATAGCCATTTTTCAAAATTGGTTTTATTATGTCATGCACCTTGATGCTATTATAAATAGAAATATCATTTTTGTTTAAAGTCAAAGTCCCACACACAATGTTCAAAACCTCAGTGCACAATTGATCTGATGGAAATCCACCATTGCTCTTGCTGTCAGCCTGAACACCAGAGAAAACACTTCTGGGGGAGGTTTTTGGCAAGGAGAAAAATTGATGTTATCTTGGATTTACAAATTTTCATCATCATATTCTTAGGTAAAACATATTTAGTTAGTGTCCTTCAAAAGTTTTCCTTTGTCTTTTTTTTTTTTTTGGTTGCTGTTCTTGGTAAATAAAAACAGAAGTTTGAATATTCAAATGTTAAATTTGCCAGGCAGAGCAATAGCTTTGCTCAGAGCACAGCTTATTCAGTAGTGACCTCTTCCCAATTAACTTTGGCAATTGTATTCAATCTCCATACATGAATAAGCAAAAATACCACGATCCAGAGGCTGCATTGAACCATTGGTAGGCTTCTATCTACAAGATCCTTCTCTGTCTCTCAGAAACTTCTTTGTATGTCTTGTATTTCACTTAGGTATAAAGTAGGCTTTTTCACCAGCCCGCTTAAAAAGTCTTTCTAAGTCACTGAAATGCGTGGCTTTTCCCATCTCTCCCACCATAGTAACTGTGTATTTCCTAAAGCCTTTCTTTTTTTTTTTTTTTTTTTTACAGGCTGGGATTAGAAGGAAATATGAATCAGAGGAGGAGTTTATGGAGAAGGAGAGGAGGAAAGAAGGCTCTTGTTCTTTTTTTTTTTTTTTAAAGGAAAAGCTGGAGAATGACTTGTTCATAGAGAGCTTTTTTTTTTTTTTTTTTTTTTTAGAGAAAGAAAGAAGTAGAATAAAGAGAAAAAAGAAAGAGAAGGAGGGAGAGAGAACGAGAATCTTGCTCTATTGCTCAGGATTTCATTTAAATCTGTGAAATGCTTATGCAATTACT
>CAUYQU010097071.1:0-25945 GCA_963574635.1 Cheracebus regulus | reverse complement strand
GTATGAACCTGGAAACCATCATTCTCAGCAAACTGACACAAGAACAGAAAACCAAACATTGCATCTTCTCACTCATAGGCAGGTGTTGAACAATGAGAACACATGGACACAGAGAGGGGGGCATCACACACTGGGGTCTGTTTTAGGGGAAATTGGGGAGGGACAGCGGGGGGTAGGGAGGTTGGGGAGGGATAACAAGGGAAGAAATGCCAGATATAGGTGACGGGGGGATGGAAGCAGCAAACCACATTGCCATGTATGTACCTGTGCAACAATTCTGCATGATCTCACATGTACCTCGGAACCTAAAGTACAATTTAAAAAAACAAAAAAACTCTGATCCCCAAATGCTCAAGGAGACTGATTTGAGTAATAATAAAACTGCTCTCCCAAACAGCCAGCACTGTGTGAATTACTCTTTCTCTATTGAAATTCCCGTCTTGAAATCAGCTCTGTCTAGGCAGCAGGCAAGGTGCTGTTGAGCAGTTACAACGTATCTGAGCTTTAGTGACTGAGAGAAAGGTTGAATCACTGGCAGAAACAGAGAAGATCCCAAAGTCTTGTTTTGAAGAGAAAGATGATGAGATGGACGTTAGACCTGTTAACTTCAGTGGAGAGCCTTCACGCAGAGCTGGGAGATTCATGGCAGGGCCATGAATGAGGAACTGGGGCTTCTCCATTTAAGGTATGGAAGCAGAAGACGCCTCTAAGCAGAAAATTGCGAAGAAGAGAATTACAAATGCTTCCTTTGGGTGTGGCCACAATTAAGATGAGAATGAGGGAGGCAGCTGTGAAGAAGCCAGAGAGGCCGAGCATAACCAGAAAACACAGAGTCCTGGGATTGCAGGGTAAAATATGTCAGGGATGTGGTAGTAAATACTCAGAATAGTAACCTGCTGACTAGTGTTGTTAGCAAACTGAAATAAGCACTGCACTGAGGGCAGGCAATTGGTTTAACTACAACATACTCAACTTTTCATTATTGAGATGTTCTGGGCACTGTCTAATAAAAATTAGCCTTTTCCAAAAAAACTTCTTAATTCTTAATGTTCACTTATATATGGAAAAAAATTGGAAAATACACAGAAACAGATACATATGATTGGCTTTGCAAATAATCATAATGATCTGAATATTCAAGATACTGTAAAATCACTTCTTAAATTCAAAAAATGTTCAAACATTTTAAAAACCAACAGAGATAGCTACCTATTGACAAAATAATGGATATTAGTAATGTAACTGTCTAGTGATCTGTAACACACTGTAAAAAACAGAACTGTAATATAGCAAGAAAGAAGTAGAAACCCCATTGTTTGGCTTAATCAGTGAAAAGAGATTTTGGTGGTGGTGTCAATAATGAAAAAGTGCATATAGCCCAGATATTTATTATTTTTAAAAAATTAGACTAACTCTTAATATCCAATATAGAATCTTTGAGTTGGAAAGGCCATCCAAGCTAAATTACTACACCAAATACACAGACAGAAATTTTCTCTACAATGTGCCTAATAGATGGTCCTGCAATAGTCCTGATATGGTTTGGCTCTGTGTCCCCACCCAAATCTCATCTCAAATTGTAATCCCCATGTGTCAGAGAAGGAACCTCGTGGGAGGTGGTTGGATCATGGGGGCAGATTTCCCTCTGCTACACTGATGATAGTGAGTTCTCACGAGATCTGATGGTTTAAAAGTGTGGTACTTCTGCCCTGTTCTCTCTCCTGCTGCCTTGTGAAGAAGGTGCTTGCTTCTCCTTTACCTTCTGCCATGATTATAAGTTTCCTGAGGCCTCCCCAGCTATGTGGAACTGTAAGTCAATTAAAACTCCTTTCTTTATAAACTACCCAGTCTCAGGTACCTCTTTATAGCCACGTGAAAACAAACTAATACAAGTCCATATCATTGTCTTTTATTAATTATAGAAAGTTCTTCTTAATATCTAGTTTAAACCTGCCTCCCTAGAACACCAACTGGAATTCTTCCCTTAGGACAGAATGAGACAAAATAGCCTGTCTATAACAAAATAGCCTGTCTCTTATTAATCTTCCCTTCTGTACGTGCCTAATTCTTCCATTGGACGTCCTAGTATGTGGTGTTTAGACTCTCCCTGCTGATCTATCATTATTTGTGTGCACTCCAGGTTAACAACTGACCATTAAAATGCAACAGACAAAGTTTAATTTAATATTCCTACCAAGACCTGATTGTTATAGTTGTTACTGAACAAATAATAAAGCAACTACCAAGCACAATACATTGAGCTGAAACTTGGAGATAAAACATGTAGTTTAGAATGCAGATCTTCAATATCTGTGGTGACTGTCTCAGCTTTTGGGGGCCATGTGGTATTTTGGTCTCACAGCAAATTTATAATTAATTGATTTGTTTATGTCTTATTTTTGTTTTTACAAAAGTTGCTGCTGCAAAGATTTCCAAATCTTATGTCTTTTCCTTGTAGAATTGTTCTTCTAAAGCTGACAATAGTCACTAACATATTTCATGTCATTTCATAGCTAGTTGTCCAACCTGGTGAGACTACTTATAACTTTTCATCTTTAGCAGAAAAAAACAAAACAAAACCAGAGTTCTTCTGGCCGAGCTGGCAGTCTTTTGCATTGTAAATTTTTAAATATGATAAATGTGGCTTTTATGTTTATATTCAAGTCTCCAACAACATTTTTCACAGAAGTCCAAGAACAAAGAACTAAAGAAAGTTCTTTTCAGGATGACCTCCCTTGGTTTATACCCTTTTTGTGCAATTATCCAACTACTTAAAAAGTCATCTGCAGCATCAATTGTAGCCATCCCACATGCTTTTATCTTGTACATAAGATTATTAAAATGGGCTTTATTCTGGTACAATACAATAATAAAAGTTGCCAGGGGTTCATTTGTGCTGTTTATTGTTATTCTTATGGAAAGAAGAAAATGAAGAATTGCACAGATATCTAACTGATAAGAGGCCAAAGGAGGAACCAACCACAAAAACAACAGCAGAAACTGTCTGTAGAGAAACCACAAAACCCAGATCGTGGGACAAACCACCACATCTTGGTCAAAAGATCATGAAAATGAAGAAATCCTTATCCCTTCAAAAACTCCCACATTTCTAGGCAATATGCCTCTTCACTCTGCTAGGATATTGTGGAAATGTTTCGGGTGCATGAAAGGGTAAGTATATTATAGGATGCAGCAGACACTGTACAATGATAATAAAGATGGAGGATACCCGCCTGGGTCACGGAAGACGGAGCCTTTGAGGACTTAGAGTTGAGATCTGATGACTCTTCTTGTAGTTAGTCTTGACACTGATCCTTGCTAAAGCTAGTTTTCATTTGAATTTGTTGGATTTAGTCCCAATTTTGACAACTGGGGTAGGGGGTTCCCAGAACAAATAAGTGAACACTTTGTCTGCTATTTTATTATGATCATACAATCTAGGAAACTTAGAATAGAAAGAAAATCGGAGTTTACTTTACCTGACCTATTTGAAGGAAACATATGTCAGTCCTGATTAATTGCCATCTTCTATTCCAAATGTTCAACAACAATCTAGCTAATAAAAAAATCTGAGAAAAGGATTTCTCAGATACATTTTTTAAATACTTGCACATTGCCAGGCTTCTTTCATCTCTGCAGTTATCTACGGTCTCTGACAACACATCCAGAAGACCTTTCTACCCTGAATGGTAACTTACCTAATACTGGGGGTATAAGCACATTTAAAATGTCTTGAGGTTCTCTTACTTTTTATTTTCCAATCCAGCGCGTGATGTTAGAGTGGGAAGAAACAGACAATCACATACCAGACTGCTGGTTCTGCACTTATTAGCTGAGTTACTTTGGGGAAATTATCAACCCTCCCAAGCCTCATTTTGTTTCTCTATTAAATTGGGGGTTCCTGTTAATTCACAAAGTTACTATAAAGACAAAATAAAAATATGCAAGCCAACAAAATTAATTGAAGATATTATTATTCTCACATTGCAATTGTTAACTTTTCCAGTTTGCAATATCATATGCCTTAATGCAGAAGATTTCACCTTCATTCAGTAATTATTGAGTACTTACTATGTACCAAGATAAATATTGTATATGTAAGCATGAAAAGGATACAGTCTCAGCCTGAAAAAGGCTTAGACAAGTAAAATATAAGAAGTGTCAAGCAGTGTATACAGGATATTTTGAGAGTACACAGGAGACTGAAATGAGGAAGGTCAGGAAGGCCACCAAAGGAGCGTACTCTTTAATCTTTTAAGCATGTCTTGGCCAGGAGAGGAGCTGTGACAAGGGAGAGTACCCTGAGCATAAAGAAGAATTCGTGCAAAGGCATAGAGATGAATAAAGCCTTAGTGAAATAAACACAGTGGGTCAGTATGGTTGGACTACAAAAGCAAGAGAGTGGCAAGATGTGAAAATGGACACTGGCAAGGGTCTGATCATAAACAAACAAAGCAGAAACAGCAAATGTGCCTGGGAGTTTATTCTCTATCTCAACTACTGCAGAGGGCCTCTGCTATGTTCTGTTTGTGTTCCCCAACATTCATGTGGTGAAATCCTCAGCCCCAACATGATGGTATTAGGAAGTTTGGCCTTTTGTGGAGTGATTAGATCATGAGGGTAGACACTCCATTAATGGGATGACTGCCCCTGTAAAAGAGGCTTCAGAGAGCTAGCTTCAGCCTTCCACCATGTGAGGACACAGCTACAGGGCGTCTTCTATGAAGCAGAAATGGACCTTCACCAGACATTGAATGTGTCATCCTCTTATTGTGGACTTTTCAGGCTCCAGAACTGTGTGAAACAAATGTTTCTTGTTTATAAGCTACCCAGTTTATGCATTTTTGTTTTAGCGGCCTGGAAGACAAGACAAACTCTAAAGGACTTTCATGAGAGTGAAGGAAAGATAATATTCCTAGAATCATACTTAAAACATATGGCTTGGCTACAACATAGAGAATAGTTTATAAGGAAGCTAAAGCAAAAGGCAGAAAAATCATTTAGAGACTTCTGAAATAATCCTGGACAGAAGGGAATCTGAACAGAAGCAGTGCAGATGACTAGAGAAAATGGAATGCCTCCTAGAAATATTAAAAAGGCAAAATTTTGGCTGGGTGCAGTGGCTCATACCTGTAATCCCAGCACTTTGGGAGACTGAGGCGGGTGGATCACCTGTGGTCAGGAATTTGAAACCAGCCTGGCCAACATGGAAAAACCCCGTCTCTACTCAAAATACAAAATTAGACGGATGTGGTGCCACATGCTTGTAATCCCAGCTACTTGGGAGGCTGAGGCAGGAGAACCACTTGAACCCAGGAGGTGGAGGTTGCGGTGAGCTGAGACCACGTCACTGCACTCCAGCCTGGGCAACAAGAGCTGAACTCTGTTTCAGAAAAAAAAAAAAGGCAAAATTTCAAAACTAAGGCACCAGTTGGAGCGTTGTTAATTTCATTCACAGATGATGAAATTCATTTTGAAAATATTAATTTGAGATACATCTATTTCAAGATCTAGAAGTCTTATTTTGTTTCACTTTGAGATAAAATCTAATTTTCTTGGAATTCTATCACTGAAAATTTCTATTATTTGGAAATGACTTGATTTACCAAGATTAGGAATGAAAGAGAATATATCACTACAAACCCCATGGATGTGAAAAAATAGATAATATGTGAAGGCTACAAATAACTCTACAGACATATATTTGAAAACTGAGATAAACTGGACCAATTTCTCCAAAATCAATAAATACCAAAGCTTACCGAAGATGAAATAGATAATCTGGTTAGTCCTAAAACTATTAAAGAAATTGGTAGTTTAAAACATCTGAAAAAGATATTTCCTGGACAAATTATTTCACTGATCAATTCTACCAAACATTAAAAAAAAGAAATAGCACAAATTCCACATAAGCTCTTCCTTAGAGGAGGAGGAAACACTTCTCACTTTATGTTACAAGACCAACATTAGCTAGATACCAAATAACCTAACCTTAAGAGAAAAAAAAAACAAAGCAAGCAGGAAACAAACATTTCTTTTAGTTTTCTTTTTTAAAAATTCTCTTTTATATTTTTGTTGTTTATTCTTTTATATGACTCAACTTCAGTAAGAAGGAACATTTTCAAAAGAGCTTTGAGTAATAGGACAAGTTTACAATAGCCACCTGAATTTGACAAAATGAGAGCAAAATGATTAGAATATAAAGAATGCTGTAGTATGAAACAGGAAAACGCTATGCTAAGAACACAAAATAAGAATCGAAATAATGTCATTAAAACCAAGCAAGCTAAAAACAACAAGTTAAAAGCAAGTAAGATCAAAAGAGCACAAAACAAAATCAATTTACTTACATTTAGAAAAAGATTGTGATTACAGTAATGAAAATAAACATGAGGTGCTTAAAGAATCATAGAGAAACTACTAGGTATGGAGGACAAAAATAGGGAGCCCAACAAATGTTAATTGTTGTCTCAGAAGAAAAAATAACTCAACAGTGGAAAAAGAAAAGTATTACAAAGATATATCACAAAATAAATAATGGTCCTGAAATGAGAACTCAATTGGTACAATGAATGATCGTGAAAATTAAGTTTGGAACTCTTTACATTGATATATATCTTTGTTAAGTTATTGAATTCTGAGAATGAAAAAAAAATTACTCAGGTATCAGAAAGCTAATCATCTACAAGGAGAAAAGAAAACCTTACAGACCTCAGACTTCTGCAAAGCTGAACTCCCAACTACAAATGAGAACTATCTGCAGTGTGCTGTTCAATATGACAGCTACATCTGTGCTTCTGAGCACCTGAAATGTGACCAGTTTAAACTGAGATTCGTTCTGAGTGTAAACTACATCCTGAATTTTGAAGACATTATGAATAAAAAGGTAAAAATCTCATTAACATTTTATGTTGATTACATGATGAAGCATTTAGATATATTTGGTTAAATAAAATATATTAGTAAAATTAATCCAATTTAGAAATGGGCAAAGGACTTGAATAGATTATTTTCTATGCCACAGTATTAACAATGACTTAACTGTTGCTCTTTAACCCTTTTATAACCATATAACGCAAAACAGGCAAGACTAGTTTTCTTTAAAATAGTCATTGAAAAATATTTACCCAGCAAGATTTCATTTGGAAGTGAAATTTTCAGGGTATCAAATAAGCAATTGTGTTATAATTATGATCTGCCATATGAGGTTTGAGCTTCACCAGATCTTGACTTTGTTTGTGCTTTCTCTGTGTTTTCTCCAAGTTACCTACTGCTCTCCTCTATTGCATTAGCTTTTTAAAAAGTAAGGTCCTATTTTTGTTTTCAGCTTAGGCTCTTTGGTCAACTGAGGTCAATTATCCTGATACTGTGAGATCCCCATTTATATCATCTCACCCTAAAAATATGTCCCTCCAAAGTCAAAGGATGTGTTTTCTTTCTGAGTCATTGTATATTAGTCCGCATTGGGATGAGAAAATCCTTTTGTCAAAATACCTGTGTTTCTTGCTGTTTCTGCTTCAGATGGAAGGGTCACTGATGACGACATATCTACTTTCCCAAACTGAGAAGAAGCCTTGGTGACCAGGTGCTCAATATGGCCAAATCCATTTACTCTGACCTATACTTCCACCATGGTGTCTCAGGGACATGGCTGACACAGCACAAGAAATTGTGGCTGTCAAACTGGAGGAGCAGAGAGCCTAATTTTCTTTTAAGTACCTTAAGGATCTTGCTTATGATCCTACATGTGGCTAAGATACCTTAAGCAAGGTTGTCAATCATTCATTAAATGACAAACATTTCAATTTTACTACTTTTAACAGAAGTAAAGACTTCTACCATGTGTTTAAATATTGATCTAAATATAGTACTTTGGGCTTTAAAAAAAAAAAAACAATTTTTTTCACCTGAATGATCTACAGTATGCTTCACAAGTAATCTCAGGTCAATAACCATCCATTTTCTGAAACTCACTAACACTATAATGGAGCCAGTTTATTGCCAAAAAGGAAAAAAATGAAGCCTGTTGTACTCTACCAATTATATCAATTTTCTTCTGATCTCAGCATGGCTCTTAAGCTGTGCCATCTTGGTGGCATGGTAAATTATTAGATATTTTCATAACAGATCCATTTTACTTAAAGTCCATTCAAACATTAAAAAACAAATTTTCTTTTGAAGAGAAAAATCTATTCTGGACTTCAGATAGGATAATTCTCCAGCATTCCTTAAATAGTAAGGTACGTCATCAAACCCAAAGTGCCACACACTCAGGATCCCTACAGAAATAGTCATTTTGTTTGTTCAGCTGCACATAACCCCGCATATCTCAGCCCCATGCCTGCTTGGTATATTTAGTAACTGCTCAAGTTGCTTATCTTTCTTTAGCATATTCTTTAATAGTCCTAAGTAAAAAGCTTCTGCTGCTCCAAAAACACATTCCCATTTTGCTTATTGTCAATGAGTCTTGTGATTTGAGATTCTTTAGCCCACTCTTATATTCAGGGAAGGTTATCACTTCTCCACAAAATTCCATTAAAGGAGCTTAGATAAGAGATGAGATCAAATTTGCAATGCAGTAATTATCAGGCATCTGCATCCACAAGTATAAGCATTGTGGTTACCACCCACAGAAGGTATAACAGTCAAAATGGCTGGACAGACGGAGCCTGTCACTTTGCTCCATCCAGTATGTCTTGATCCTTACTTCTTGGTTGGTGATAAGGAGAATGAATAAGCAAGGTGACTTTGTATCAGTATATCCAAAATGACCTGGCCCAGTGGCTCAAGGCTGTAGTACCAGAACTTTGGGAAGCCCAGGCATGCACATCACTTGAGGTCAAGAGTTCAAGACCACCCTGGCCAACGTGGTGAAACACTGCCCCTATTAAAAAATTTTTAAAAATTAGCTGGGTGTGGTGGCAGGTGCCTGTAGTCCCAACTACTTGGGAGGCTGAGGTGGGAGAATCACTTGAACCCGAGAGACGGAGGTAGCAGTGAGCAGAGATTGTCCCACTGTACTCCACCCTGGGTGACAGAGTGAGATTTCATCTCAAAAACAATAATAAATTCAAAATATTGGTGGTGCTTTCTGGATTTCAAGGAAAAGGGATGTACACCAAATGATTTCTAATAAAGCTTCAAGTTATGTTTCTAGGAAGACAAGAAGGAGGTGGTTGTATTTGTTCTTCTTCTTCTTCTTCTTTTTTTTTTTTAATTTACTGTGAATAAAGAAGGAAAACAGAAAGAAAGGCAAGTGTTTAAATAGCAATATCTGAGATCTAGATTCAATTCCGGAAGGATTTTTAGACCTATCAGTTAAATTTAGAGGTATTTTACTGAGTGAGGCTTTTATTTATCCAGATGGCAGGGTTCTAAGAAGAGCCTGAGTATTCATTAGAAAATAATGATTTACTTTAAACTCACAAACAATAGCCTTTAAAAAAAAATGGACCCAGAAACTTCCATCTGTTTCCTTCACTAGTATTGATAGGTTATCTAATATTATGGTTAAAAATACAGACTCTAGAGCCAGACTACCTGAGCTCAAATCCTAGCTCTGCCATTTTTGAGTTTGGTCAAATTATTCAACCTTTCAGTGACTCAATTCTTCTATGTGTGAAAAGAATATTAATAGCACCTATGTCAAAAAGTCATTGTAAAAAGTAGACATGTGAATTTAACGTGCCTGGCACATGGGGGGCACTAGATGTGATCGCTGCTAGTTTCAATAAACATCTTACATTTCACTTCTTATCAGGATAAGATAATTTGTTTAAATTTGACTTTCTTAATTTCTTTATAGATGTGGCCTAGACACACGGCATAAAGACACAGAGAGAGGAATTGTTCTCTCTCTTTTTTTTTTGAGTGTGGGGACTTACTCGGTTGTCAGGCTGGAGTGCAGTGGTGTAATCATAGCTTATTCCAGCCTGGCACTCCTGGACTCACGTGATCTTCCTGCCTCAGCCTCCTGAGTAGCAAGGAATACAGGTGCACACCACCATGCCTGACCCAGGGGAACTATAAAATTCTATTATTCCTACTATTCTGTTATTTCTTATCATCCACCCATTTTATGTATTCACTCATTCATTCATTATTTGGCTTGTAGTAAACACCTGTTACGGACCCTGTAAAGTGCAGGACCCTATAATCCACCCTATACTTATGGATTATAAAATATAATCTTCAAGAAGGAAAAAGGACTCATGAACACACTGTAAGCACACCAGTGTCACGGGTCCTATGGTTTAAAACTGAGCAGTGTATGGTGGGAGTACCAGTGAGGGAGAGACTAATTCTAATCTGGAGAAAGGTTTTAAAAAGCTCAGTTGAGAAGGGGATGATCAGCTGAGAATGGAAGATGAGCAAGGTTCGCCTGCAGTCTGGGTTGGTTTGATGACAGTGTTCCATGTAAAGGAGGACATGGGTATAACCAGAGCAGGTCACACAGAGGCCCTCCAACAACCTCTTGGACTACACTGACACCAATTCTCCCCGTGCTAGATAAAACAGCGTAAGGAAAAACGGTCAAGCTTGAAAAAATAAAAAGGAAACAAACCCGTAGGTTGAAGCAGGAAAGTGGGAAATTAAATACAGGCTAGTAAATGGAGCTGATGCGATTGTCAGGCCTCCTCAGCAATACAGCTGAGTGTTAATGTCCAGGCAGGAAGAGGATAAGGGCACTGACCCATATGAGATGTGAAGTGGAGAGCCAGAGCTGAAACCTCTACATTTAGCCAGGCCCATCTGTGAAAAGGGAACTGGAAATACTCCACTCAAAGGCCTAGAGAAATAGCAAGGAAGCTTGCCATCTGCCTGCGACTCCGTGGGGAAAAGATGAGCCTAAAGCACGCAGGCCTGAAGCACACAAGCACGTACGGGTGCAATTTATACTGTCCCCATGTTATCAAAATCCCAAGCTGGGACATTAACATAGAGCTGGTCTAAGACCCATAAAGCCACCAGGAAACTGGCAAAACTGGTACTTCTACTACCTGGGAGTGGGAAGAGAATCAACCGCTGCTGAAAATGATCTCACAATAAAATAAGCTATAAAACAAAACTCACCCACACACAGGCACACTAGGAAAAAATCCACAAGCACCACCATGAGAGTCAGTAAATGTAACAAGTGGGGAATTCACCTGACTATAAAATCTGGTTTAAATAATCAGAGGAATAAAAGAAGAAATAGAGACAACAATGAAAGAAAAGGACGATGATGAAAAATGGCTACAGAAGTTCCTGCAGTGTGGTCCATTCAGATAATTACTTGTCATTCGGCATCTATAAAGTGGGTAGTGGGGTGGAAGGTGCAGGAGTGTGGGGTAGTTGTGTGTACTGGTGGGGGATGGAGGGGAGAATGGAGAAGACGCATCAAAAGGTAAGTCATGGAGGGTTACGTAAGGCCTTGGATGCCATGCTAAAAAAATGTATCCCTTAGCAAGGGGAAGACTTTGGAGAATTTTAATTAAGAAAGTAATAAACAGATTTGTTTTAGAATATTCTCTTTGGCAGGAATTGGAGAATGATGGAAAGGAAATATGAACAGAGGAATAGAGACCATTAACATTTTTATAGTAAACCAGATGTCTCTAGTTCCAAGCCACATTTAGAGGCCTGAGAAATATTCAAATACACTTATTAGAGTTCCAAACTTGGGTTTCACTGAGAACATCAGTAAAACCCCAAAGCAGAAGGACTACTCTCAACTTTACAGTTAGGAAATATTGAATACACGTGGAGCATTTATCCTGTCAGCTGGTGCACACATTGGGCATACAGATATGAATAAAACATGGGCTATGTGTTTTCCCTTCCCCAAGTGCTTATGAACTAGCAGGATAATCAGACATATAAATAAACAATCATTACACAATGTGATGTGAGTAAGAGAATTATGGGCAGAACACTGGGGAAACTCAAGGAAGTGGGATGTTGACAAAGGCGTTACAGAGAAGAAGGCATTTGATCTGAATCGTGAAGGAAGAATAACAACATTCAATGTAGGAGGAATGTAATTGCAAAGACACATAACTGTGACATCAACATGATGTAATTTCAGGAAAATCTCATAAACCATATCTTGATATGAGAGAAAGATAAAACTTGATCCTCAGAGAGCTTCTAACATATAACAATTCTTTATTTTGGAATATCATAATAATTTTAGAAGCATTCCATGCATGCTCTTTTTTTTTTTTTTTTTTGAGACATAGTATTACTCTGTCACCCAGACTAGAGTGCAGTGGCTCAATCTTGGCTTACTGTAGCCTCTGACTCCTAGGTAAGTGATTCCCCTGCCTTAGCCTCCCACATAGCTGGGATTACTGGCGTGCACCACCATGCCCAGCTAATTTTTGTATTTTTAATAGAGACGAGGTTTCACCATGTTGGCCAGGCTGGTCTCGAACACCTGACCTCAAGTGATCCCTCTACTTCAGCCTCCCAAAGTTTTGGGATTATAGGCGTGAGCCACTGCACCCAGCACACACATCTTCTTATTTTATCCCCACAATAACTCTGAGGTTGATCTTATTCTATCTAGCTTGAGAGGAATAAATTTATTCATAAAATAGTAACTAAAAACAAGACTAACCCATGAGAAATACAACCGTTAAAGGCAAAGCAGTGTGTGCAACAGTGGTGGTAGGTACAGTTATCCATCTCACAGGGAAATTCCCACCTGTTGCGATCAGTTGCATCCAGGCCAGGACACCATGTTTTCCTTTGATGCTTTCTTCCCTGACAAGGTAACCAAGAAGTCCACCTTCTTTTCAGAAGACAAATAAGGGCCCAACACTTTTAGATGGTGTGCTGTCCGTGGGTATTGGGTCACTGAGGGCAAGTTGATCTCAAGCACAGTGTGGCACGGGACTCCTTCCACTTCCTGGCCCTCCTTCTACTTGCTGGTTCTCCTTCTACTTCCTGGTTATACTCAGAAATATCTGTTGCCTTCACACTTTTCCCTCATATCCCAATAACCCCTTTTCCATTTTCTCCACGGTCTCAGCCACAGGTTCAGCTAGTCTTTACAAGCAAGCATCTGAAATGCTTAGATCAATATGTGATTAGAGTCTACCTGTGCCCCTGGGTTCACTGAAGGTAAGACACAGAAGGAAAGGGAATTACCCAGAGATCAGATTGATAGCAAAGATAATCCTGCCATATGCGCTGTAGCAACTTGAGGTCAGAGAAGAAACAGCTAATTTAAACTTAGAAAATGTTCCAAGCCAGAGGGGGCTTGCATGGAAAAGATGCATTTGAAAAGAGATAAAAGCTAATAAATCTGAGGACTGCTTGGGGCCTTAGAGATCTTGGAATCTATCTTCTAACACCCCTACATCCTGATGGGAAGAGCCATAAACGCAAAGATCCAGCCCGGACCACATGGAGCCCTGTGAGGAGATAGACCTACCAGAGGAAGTAGTTAACGCCAAGAAATGGAGGGCAACAGACATCAACTCAGGAGGATGCTGATAAGTATATATCTGTGAATAATGAACACTTCCTTTGACAGGCAGAGCGAGTAGTACCATTTTGTTGAGTACATAATTCTTATCCGTTAAAGAGCCCATTCTCTTGATGACCTAGGAGAGCACAGGGGAACACATTGCCCTTAAGCATGTACTATTTTGTTGAATAGCTGATATTCATTGTATCTTCCCACTCACAAGTACATTAGAATTAGTGAGGCTTAACTTGCTTTCTCTTAGTCGTAAATTACACATCTTTGATTGAACATCAGATCTTTAGACCACTAGCAAACTACTGAGAAAATTACTATTCCACCACAATATACTATCATTCAAACATGTAAAAAGGCTTTGAGTTCTGCCATACACAAGTATACTCTAGATGTGAAACTAAGTCAGTAAACTAGTCTTAGTTTAGTACAGGAGAAGCTGCAAACTAGAGCCCTAGAAGAAATCTGTGTGCCATCTGTTTTTGTAAATCAAGTTTCATTGGAACACAGCCACACCCAGTCATTTACAGATTGTGTGTGATTGCTGTCCCCATACAACAGCAGAGTAAAGTACTTGTGAAAGAGATCAGATAGCCAACAAAGCATAAAATATTTACTCTATGGCCCTTTACTGAAATACTTTGCCTATTCCTGGATAGTGTTTGTTTTCTCACCTGTAGAATGTGATCAGAAATAGATTCTAATCTTACCTATTTCTCTCTATTCAATAAACATTTATTGAGCACCTACTATGTGAGAGGCACTTTCGAAGGGGGTAATAAAGATGAATAAGACATGGTTCCTTCCAAGAACATTGTAAGGGCTGAGAAAGAGGTATCACAGATAATTTCAAGGTGCATATGAAGTACTGAGATAAGGGTATGCATTGATACTATCAAGTCAAAATAGGAGAAGAACTTTCCAGAAACTAGCAAAGGCATTATGGAGAGATGAGACCAGAGCCAAATGATAAAGAATGAGTAGTATTTTTTATGTTGCATAACCTAACAATATTATATTGTATACTTCCACATCTGCTAGGAGTAGATCTCATGTTAAGGATTCTTATCACCAAAAATATAAGATTAATAATAAATGAAGAGGGTAGATGGAAACTTCTGAAGTGATGAATAGGTTTGTGCCACAGATGGTGGCGATGATTTCATGGGTGTATACCAATCTCCAAACTCATTAAGTTGTGCACATTAATTATGTATGGCTTTTTGCATAGCAATCTTACCTCAATTAAGTGATTTTTTTTTTAATGAGTAGAAGTTAACCAATGAAAGTGCTGAATGAAAATTGGGAGGATTCAAGGGCCTTTTTTTGCAGCCATAAGCCAAAAATTGACTTTCTTTTTGCATTTCTGCTGTAACAATCTTTACTTAAAGTTCATGGATGCCTCCAGCTGCAAGGGGGTGGAAGGAGTGTCTTATATATTACATACTTTGCATAGTTTAGTTTATAATGAGAACTTGCTGCTTAAAGACTAATGAAAACAATGGAAATAATGAAAAGCTTTAAAATTAAACTTGTGTGAGAGCTTCAGTCTCCATGAAACTCTAGTCATTTTTAAAAAGCGACTCAGGACTTACTGATAAATAGTTCTACTTGCAAAGAATAGAAACATCATATATTAAATCTGGACAATATCTACCATGTAATAGGGTATGAAATAAAATTTTTCCATTATCTTGTTTTTGGCTGAGCCCTCAGAACAAATTCAATAGATGTCAAATAACCTCCTAGAAGGAATTCTTTGTAAGCTTGTAAGTGCATACATGGTATGAACTGAAGAGAGCAAAGAAGGTCCTGATACTCCCTAAGTACCTCTTCTCTGGTCATCAGAGGCAATCTTGTGGATTCACACAGTAAATTTCCAAAGGCCACTTGCCTGTCAGGTGTACTTTTGGTGCCTGTAAGATATCACATATGAATGTCTTTTTTTCCTCCCACCAAGAACACTATCTGGAATTACTCTTTCTTGGCAGTGAGTAGAAAGTAAAGCTCAAAGGCCTAGGACAAAAGACACACAAATTTTGCCAGAATTTACAAGACAGGGAAGATCCAGAAAATGATAAACTGTACTGAAGATTGAAATGGATTGGAGTATACGGTATAGAAGAAGGGCAGGGGACAAACAGGAAGAGGAAACAGAAAGTTGTTTTTTTGTGTGTGTGTCTTACTCTGTTGCCCAGGCTGGAGTGCAGTAGTGTAATCTTGTCTCACTGCAATCTCTGTCTCCGGAGTTCCAGCAATTCACTTGCTTCAGCCTCCTGAGTAGTTGGAACTACAGACATGCACCACCAAACCCGGCTAATTTTTATATTTTTAGTAGAGACACGGTTATACCATGTTGGCCAGGCTGGTCTCGAACTCCTGACCGCAGGTGATCCACCCACCATGTGGTGCTGGGATTACAGGCATGAGCCACCTATTATAGCCACCAGGCCTATTACAGAAAGTTGTTTTGGACAACACTGTTCTAGAGTTTCAGAGCCAATCACTTTGGAAAATGAGAAAAATAACTTGTATTTTCTGTGCATGACTAGGTTCTTAATATCTTAATGCTCAGTGAATTTGAGCTTTTTTAAAGTAAGAAGATACATGATGTCACAGGCTTGTAAAGGCAGAATATTATTCCTCAACTTAGAGACAGGCAGAGTTCCCTTGATAGTTTATTTTTAAATTGCTTTATTAAGGCCAAGAGACAGGCAAAAATTTAAAGTTGCAAAACTTCTTCCTCGAAGCCTGAGTGTCTTTCAGATTTCTTGCAAACCATGAAAATTCAGCACTGAGGAATTTAAAATGTTGAGTTAGTGACCTCATACACTTAGATTTTTCACAGAACTTTTCATAGTTTCTCCACTAAACACATAATACACTTCTTTGTATCACATTTTTTCCCATACTGGTCATTTTCACTTCCCTTTTACATGATTCATGTCTTAATGTATTAAGGCTACATTATTTACTGGCATGCATAGATATTTTGTGAGAGTATTGAAAAAGAGAAAACTTACGGGAACTTTTTTGAATTGTGTTATCTAGAAACTCATGATTTACTTGGAACAAGGAAAATTATGAGTTTTGAATTGTTGAAATTTTACCATGCAGCCCCCCTTCCCCACCAAAGAACAAGCTGAATAAATCTTTGTCAGAATTTAAATTTGTCTTTAACTACTTCCTCCGGAAACTTGCAGAGTATTAGATCATCAAAAATTATATTCATTTGTCTAATGAAAACATGTTCAAATCTCAGAAGCTTTATCTAATGTCTAACCGGAATACATGATTTCGTCTGCCTACAGTGGAAAAATCTATATGTAACCTAAAAATTCTCATTATGATATTCTTAAAACTTTATCATAGGGAGACTGGAAGAAGCAAGCAAAGTCTCTTTACAAGCAATAAGGCCACTAATTCCCAGCAGCACGTCAGCCCCACTCTGGAGCAGGGGCACCGTTAACAAAGCATCCTTGCTAGAGAAATGTATACATCGACTTTTTGGTGCTTATTGTGGCTATCACTATATGGTTCCGACATATAGTCTGATTTCTGAAACTTCTGTGTGTCTACAGCCACACCACTCTGCACGTGCCTGATCTCATCTGAAATTAAACTGTTGTGATAATGAATGCTAGTTTTTGTATAGACAGGACTTACATTTTTAACTCTTAGCAACCTTTATTTAATGGAAGGGATCATCAACACACCCAGCCCCATACTCTGTCTCTTCCTATAACGAAAGAAAGACTTAGAGAGACTGACTTTGAAAAACGAATTGACAGCTGCTATGTTTTGAATGTCCCCACAAAAACTCACATTGAAATTTATTGCCATTGTAAGAGTATTGGAAGGTGGAGCCTTTATTTAAGAAGTTAACACCATAAAGAAAATATAAGGGCTCTGCCCTCATGAATGGATTAATGCCATTATATTGGAAGTGGGTTAGTTATCACAAGAGTGGAATTCGATAAAAGCGTAAGTTCAGCCCCTATCTCTGTCCCTGTCTCATGGGCTTGATCCCACCTTCCACTTTTCCACCATGGAATGCCACCCGCCAAATGCCAGTGCCATGCTCTTGGACTTCCTAACCTCCAGAACCGTGATCTAAATACACTTTCCTTTAGAAACTGTCCAGTCTCTGATACTCTGTTATAGCAGCAGAAAACAACAGTGTTGAACAATTTACAGAATTTTAAAATTTTTCTAAAGTTTACTGTGGTCTTCTGAGAATTTTCCCAGGGCCAGGCATAATATTGCCATAAAATAAACCACATATAATATTAGAATTCAGAGAAGGAAAAGAGGAACGATATTTCAATGGAAGTGAATGGTAAAGATTATGAATTTCCAGGAAGAGAAGTATTGCAAAGAATTCCAGATGGGGTACTAGCAAGAGAAATGAGGTAGAAGAAATGAACCTAAAATATGTCAGGAAGAGAAAGAATGCAAAAGGCTGTCATCAATGCTTTTCAGACTTTATCATGCATTTTGCTATAATGCAGCTTTAGATAAAATAAATCTGGATTAGAGCCTGAGACTCGGCTTTTCTAACAGGCTCCCAGGTAATCCCAGTGCTGTGCTTTCAGGGGTCACATTTTGAGTAACAAAGCTGCAGTCAACTCAGTTACCATAATCACTGAATAACACATTTATGGTGATGTTTTGTTGCATAGGACTATCCCTCACATAATTTAGCTGTGTTGATCACTAGATAAATAAAACAGGATTCTGTGAAATCCAGTCTTATTTTATCAATGTTATGGAAATGCAGGGAGGTTTGAGGACTCAGCATTACACCACACTCCTGGATTTTTAAGAAATGCTCCTTTTAACAAGTTCTGAAGATCATTTCAAATCTTCTACCCTTACCTTTCCCAAATTGGATGGGATTAGATATGCCAGTGATAAAAATGTTTCATGCTCAAATAAGTTTGAAAATGTGAGTTAAACAGTTAGATGTTTCTCTACTATAAGACTCTCGGAGTTTTTGATACAAATGTATATTAGAAATCTTTGAGAGATTTGACCACAGACATAATGCTTTCTTTGTAGTAAACTTATTAACACCGGCTGGAGAAGCCACCCTACATTGTGAACAGTGAGATATTGATTACTAGTATTAAGGTCTCATTGTTCTTAACTTCATAGATACTACTTTGACCAATGTAATCAGTGACCTATGCTTAAATGTAAGTCATTGCTAAGAGAGTTTTCAAAGCTGGCGAGGGCATCCAGTTAGAAACAATGATCACCTTTGCACCAGTCAATTAGATGGCATTGAGCAGACAACTCAATGCCATCTAATGTAGAAAATGCTGGAAAGAGCATCATGCTGAGAATGGACAAAGGACACATAACACAATTAGGATATTGAAAACCATCATTTCAAATGGTGCACCACAGCTGTAAACTGTAAGGAAATGATAGTGGCAAACAGGACCAGTCTCCTGTGTACCAAACAAACAGAATAGCTCATCATAAGTAAGCAGAGAAGTGTCCAACCCAAGGACTGAGGTTTATACAGAAGTTTTCCAAGTTCAACTGATAGTGTCTTGTAATCACTGCCTTTGTGAGTGAAGAGAAAGAAAGACCACAAACTTTCCAGCACACGACTTTGGAAGTCTGAACTCACTCTTGCCCACTATGATGACTAGGAGAGAAGTTTCTAACTGTATAAAATATATAAAACTCAAAGCTCCAAAAAAGAAAACCTCTCTGACCTTGCTTTGGACTGGTTATCTTAAAATATATTGTGAATCGAAGTTTTGCCTACAACAAACAGACATAGAACAGTTGTAGGCTATTCTCTATAACGAATTCTGAGTAAGCAGAAAATGAACTCCATTTTTATATAAAAAGTGAAAAGATCTTTAACCAAACTGACTTTCTCCTTTACACACAGAAATAATTGATGATTTCAAAGTTTAGGAGAAAATTCTAAATATGTTGTCACGATAGCTAATGAGTTTCCTTGATATCTGTATTTGTTCTCACATTGCTAATAAACACGTGCATGACATTGGGTAATTTATAAAGGAATGAGGTTTAATTAACTCACAGTTCCACTTGGCTAGGTAGGCCTCACAATGATGGTGGAAGGCCAGTGAGGAGCAGTCACATCTTACATGGCAGCAGGCAAGAGAGCTTGTCCAGGGGAACTCCCGTTTTATAAAACCATCAGATCGAGGCCAGGCACGGTAGCTGACACCTGTAATCCCAGCACTTTGGGAGGCTGAGGCAGGCGGTTCACGAGGTCAGGAGATGGAGACCATCCTGGCTAACACAGTGAAACCCGGTCTTTACTAAAAAACATAATAAATTAGCCGGGTGTGGTGGCACACGCCTGTAATCCCAGCTACTTGGGAGGCTGAGGCAGGAGAATCACTTGAACCTGAGAGGCAGAGATTGCAGTGAGCCAAGATCACACCACTGCACTCTAGCCTGGGTAACAGAGCAAGACTTTGTCTTGGGGAAAAAAAAAAAAAAACCATCAGATCACGAGTACAGTTAGTGGGAAACCAGCCCTTATGATTCAATTATCTCCACCTGGGCCCACTCTTGACGCATAGGGATTATTACAATTCAAAGTGAGATTTGAGTGGGGACACAGCCAACCATATCAATATCAAAGTTTTATCTCATAGAAAATTGATATGCAATGGTTCTCAAAATTTAACTGCATCGAATTCACCTAGAGAGCTTCTTTGGCTCTACCCTGGAGTTTCTGATTCAGTAAAAGTGGGATGGGACCTAAGGTTCTGTATTTCTAATAAGTTCTCAGGTGATGCTGACGCTGCAGGTCTGGGGGCCACATTTGAATACAGCTGGAATGGAATGAGCCTTAGCCATCAGCTGATCCATATTATTTACCTTACAGATGAGGAAGCCAGGGCACAGAGAAGAATTTATCACTAAATGTGAGGCCAGTAACAGCTACCTCGATACCCCTGCACTCTGCTCTGTCCTTTTCCACTGTTTCAGTCACATGTCCACTGTCTCAAAATGTTTTACTGCTTCTCCCTATACTCTCCTCTCCATTCCCTTATCAGGAAAAGCTGTGAAAACTTTGCTGTGGGAAAAATGATTACCAGGATCCTGTCTCTATCCTTCTAGTGTATCTTGGCCTTTTACTCACTTTCAGCTACTTCACAACTGTCTACATTGTCAAAAACTGATAATAACACAAATGATGCTTGCCTGAAGAAATGAAAGATAATTGGGCCCTGTGAAATACAGTTGATTATTGAAATGTAGGTATTTACCCAATATGCTTGTAAAATGATTTCAGCATTCTCAATTCCCTGTGTGTGTATGTGTATTTAATTCTCTTTTAACTGTATAATATCTTGATATGCTCCACAACAAATAAAGATTTAAAGTCTTTGGCATGTGTTCATTTAATATTTCTGTAATTTTTGTTTCATGATTTATGTTTTCTTTAAAAACTTATCTTTTAATATCCTAAAAAAGAGAGTACGTATTGAATGGTAGAATAAGGACCATCAAAAATTTGCTCATCCATAAAAGCAATGAGAGCAGTGGCAAAAATAGTCAAAATCAACTTTTTCAGAATTCTGGAAATTAAGCTAAAAGATTGCAAAATGTCAAGGAGTGTTTAGTCAGAAAAAAAAAGCTGAATCTTGGTAAGACCAGGGGACTATTTTGTGGCATTTTAACTTGACCTACTCCCACTCCCCTACCCCAGTGCCATGGTAACACTGAAAACCAACAGCCTTGCAACCATGGTGGCTATGAAAACCAGCAGCCAGGCAGCCACTGTAGAGGGTCGAATGGATATAAAACTTCCCCCAAATCTCATAATTGTTAAGACTTAGCCTGTGTGGCAGTTCACTGAAAATATCCATTCTCGAGGCTTTCCTTTATTTGACCTATCCCAGAATTTGCTCTGTGCCAACAGCCCTATGCCTAGGGCATTTGTTTTTTGTCTCGTTTTGTTTCATTTGTTGTTGTTGTTGTCGTTGTTGTTGTTAAGATGGCAATTATTTCACATTGCAGCTGTCTGAGACAATGTTACTGGTTGGAGCTAACAGGAAGCTAACGAAAACACAACAACCAAGGAATAAGATGTCCATAAGCAACTTTGGAAAGCAGACACACATTCCTGCAAATACAGAAGGCCACTCACGTGTACAGGGCTTTGTACATGCACAGAAAAGACTTGAGAAGATCCTAACTCCTCACCTCTGGCTTACCTTAAGATTCCACACAAGTAAAAAGAAAGGTTAAGGCAAAGGCAAAGTTGTAAATTGCCTGTAGGAACATTAAAGATATACCCCAACCCAGCATCACCAAAAACTGGGAAACTTATTGGTTCAAGGAATTTAAGGAAATCTCTGTCTAATCATTAGCTGACTACCAATCTAACCAAGCACAGACTTCAATGGCTGCATATGAAAGAATATAGACTTTACAGAATTAGGGCAGGAAAGTCACTAAGCACATGAATAAACAATAATAGTAGTAAGAAAAAATAGCAACAATAACAACAAACTTTGGGGAGAAGAGAGCATCTTCCAGAGTAGACATATTATTTAAAATGTCCAGTTTTCAACAAAAACAGAGAGATGCACACACAAAAAAAGAACGTCCCATGCAAAAGAAAACCAGGAGTAAATTCTCCTTGACAAAGTCCAGACTTTGGATTTACCAAACAAAGACTTTATTTTGCTTTTTGTTTAATAATCTGATGCCTTATTTTAGACTCAAGGGGCACATGTGCACGTTTGTTGCATGGGTATACTGTATGGTACTGAGGATTGGGGTATGAATGATCCTGTGACCCAGGTAGTGAGCATAGCACCCAATAGCTGTTTATTTAACCCTTGTTCCCCTCCCTCCCTTCCCTCTTTAATAGTCCCCAGTATTTATTATTGCCATATTTATGTCCATAAGTATTCAATAAACAAAGACTTTTAATCATCTAATGAACACATCTAAAAAAGGAAAGTGTGAGAATATCTCATCAAACAAAAATATCTATTAAAAGTTAGAAATTATTGTTTTAAAAGAATAGAAATTCTGAAGTTGAAAAGTATAACTGAAATCAAAATTCACAAGACGGGATTAACAACAAATTTGAACTCATAGAAGAAAGAATCAGTGAACTTGAAGATAGCCCAATTGTGACTATCCAGGACCAAAGAGAAACAATATTTAAAAATAAATAAATAACGAGCTTCAGAAACCTGTAGGTCACTATCAAGCATACCGACACATGGGAGTCCAAGAGGAGAAAAGATTGATAAAAGCACAGAAATAACATTTGAAAAACTAATGGCCAAAAATTTTCCAGATTTGGTCAAACACATTATACAGTCAAGAATCTAAATTAATTAAAGTAGAATAAACTCAAAAAGATCCACAGTGAATTACATTGTAATCTGACTGTCAAAATACAAAGACAAAGCCAAAATCTTGAAAGCAGCAAGAGAGAAATGGCTTACCATATAAAAAGGATTCTTAATAAGATTAACTTTTCATCAGAAACCATTGAGATTAGAAGGAAACGGGAATTAATATATTCAAAGTGCTGAAAGAAAAAGATTGTTGCCAGGTATGGTGGCTCACACCTGTAATCCCAGCACTTTGAGAGACTGAGGCAGTGGATCACAAGGTCAGGAGTTCGAGACCAGCCTGGCTGATATGGTGAAACCCTGTCTCTACTAAAAATACAAAAAAAAAAAAAAAAATCTGGGCATGGTGGTCTGTGCCTGTAATTCCAGCTACTCGGGAGGCTGAGGCTGAAAAATCGCTTGAAGCCAGGAGGGGAGGTTGCAGTGAGCCGAGATTGCACCACTGCACTCCAGCCTGAGCAACAGAATGAGACTCTGTCTCACAAAAAAAAAAAAAAAAAAAAAAAAAGATTGTCAGCCAAGAATATTAAGCAAAAGTTATCTTTCAAAAATGAAGGAGAAAGTAAGATATTCCCAGATAAAAACTAAAATAATTCATCACTAGCAGACATGCCATATAAGAAATACAAATCACTCCAATTACTAAAATCAGAAATGATAAAGGACATCATTAGGATGTTTAAAGAAATAAAAAGATTATAAGAAAATACTACAAACAATTGTGTACTAACAAATTAAATAACCTAGGTGAGGTAGCCAAATTCCTAGAAAGATACAGACTATCAAAACTCACTCAACAAGAAACTGAATATCCAAATAGAGCTATAACAAGTAAAGAGATTGAATTAGTAATCCAATAACTTCTCACAAAAAGCCCATGCTCAAGTGACTTCAATGATGAATTCTACTGAATATTTTAGAAAGACTTAAGATCACTCATAAACTTTTCTGAAAAAGTAGAAGAGAAAGGAACATTTCCCAGCTAATTCTATGGAGGCCATATCACCATAATACCATAATCAGATATAGACATCAAAAGAGGGGAAAAAAAGCCAGACTAATATATCTTATGAATATAGACACAAAAATCCTCAACAAAAGTGTAGCAAGCCAAATTGAACAACATATAAAATGGATTATACTCCATGACTAAGTGAGATTACCCTAGGAATGCAAGGTTGGCTCAACATAAGAAATCTATCAGTGTAATATACCATATTAGTAAAATTAAAGATAAACCCACATAATCATCTCAATAGATTTTCTTAAAGCAATTGATGAAATCACCTTCACCCCCACAACAAACTAAGCATAGAAGAGAATTTTCTTGACCCACTGAAGGTCATCTATAAAAAAACCTCTAGCTAGCATCATGCTTAATGGTGAAAGAAAGTTCAGGAACAAGACAAGGATGTCTACTCTCACCACTTCTAATTAATATTGTATTGAAGGTTCTAGCCAGAGCAGCTAGGCAGAAAGAAATAAATAAAAGGTACATATATATATATCCCGCAAAGACTGGGAAACTTAGTGGTTCAAAGCATTTAAGCAAATCTCTGTCTAATATTAGGTGACTGCTAATCAGACCAGGCAGAGACTTCAATGGCTGCACATAAAAAAGAATACAGATTTGACAGATTACAAAGGAAGAAGTAAAATTATTTCCATTTGCAGATGACATAATCTCATATATATATAATCCCAAGGAAAATCTATTAAAAAAAAAAAAAACTATGAGAATCTAATAAACAAGCATAGTAAGGTTGCAGAATACAAGATCAATGTATGAAAATGAAGTTTATTTCTATAAAAAAGCAATTAACAATCAAAAATACAATCAAGAAAACAACTGTTTGCAAAAGCATAAAAGAAAACCTCAGAAATAAAATTTTTTAAAGTAAAAGACTTCTACACTGAAAATCTATAAAAGATCACTGAGAGAAATTAAGGAAGACCTGAATAAATGGGAAGACATCTCATGTTCATGAATCAGAAGACTTACTTAAGATGGCAATATTTCACAAATTAAAACACATGTTCAACTCAATCCTTCTCAAAATCTCAGCTACATTTTTCAGAAGTTGACAAACAAATCCTAAAATTTATATGAGAACTCAAAGGAACCACAATAACCAAAACAACCTTGAAAAAGATGAACAAAAGTGTAGGGCTTAGGCTTATCAGTTTCAAAACTTATTACAAAACTGCAGTGATTAAGACTATGCAGTACTGGCATAAGCATAGACATGGAGATCAACAAAACAGAACTGGATTCAGAAATAAACTCTTACATTTATAGGTCAAATGATTTTTTAGCAAAGCTGTCAAGAAAATTTAATGAAAAAACAGTTTTTTTCAACCAATGGTGCTGGGAAACTAAATACCCATATGCAAAAGAATAAATTTGAGGCCCTACTTCACACCATATACAAAAATTCATAGCCCTAAATATAAGGAGTAAAACTGTAAAGGTCAACCATAGACTTAAATATAAGGGATAAAACTATAAAAGTCTTAGAAGAAAGCCTAAGAGTAAATCTTCATGACATTGAGTTAGGCAATGGTTTCTTAGATTTGTGAACCCAAAAGTACCCGAGGCAAGTCTCAATCACTTTAGAAAGCGTATTTTGCGAAGGTTAAGGATGCACCCATGACACAGCCTCAGGAGGTCCTGATGGCATGTGCTCAAGGTGGTCAGGTACAGGTTGCTTTTTACATTTTAGGGAGACTGTAAGGCCGGTTGCCTTGCTGGGAGCTCGGACGCACCCCCACCCCCTTTCTTTCCTTTTAAAAGCCCCGAACAAGCTCAGACATGCTCGCGCAAGTTCCCTTCTCCCTTGCTCGCACAGCCTGGTCTTCTCTTAAAGAGCCCAGTATGCAAACAAGGTGCTGCAACCATAGCTTCTTAATAACCAATAGCAGCTAAGCCCTAACAACCAATAGCAGCCGAGTCTTAACAACCAATAGCAGCCGAGTTTTAACAACCAATAGCAGGCAAGTAATTCCAACCAACAACAAGCCAAGTCCTAGGTCAAGGCTTGTAACTTACCCAATAGCAGTCTTGCTCTCCCACAACCAATCGAGCTGTTTC
>CAUYQU010097069.1:0-20296 GCA_963574635.1 Cheracebus regulus | reverse complement strand
GATGAACCTGGAAAACATCATTCTCGGCAAACTGACATTAAGAACAGAAAATCAAACACTGCATGTTCTCACTCATAGGTGGGTGTTGAACAATGAGAACACATGGACACAGGGAGGGGAGCATCACACACTGAGGTCTGTGGGCAGGGGGGACTGGGGAGGGGATGGGTGGGGTAGGGATTTGAGGAGGGATAGCATGGGGAGAAATGCCAGATACAGGTGATGGGGATGGAGGCAGCAAACCACATTGCTATGTATGTGCCTATGCAACAATCCTGCATTTTCTTTATATGTACCCCAGAACCTAAAATGCAATAAAATGTATATATATATAAGAAAAAAAATGAAGAAGAACTAATTTGGGAAAATTTCCTAGTCTATATCCCAAAACATCTCTCACTGTTTCCCTTCTGAATCGGCAGCTGATTTAATTAGGCAAGATAGAGTTGGGCAGAGGTGGAAGACAGATTGTGGAGCAGAAAGAGTGGGTTTTCTCATTTAATATACCTTTCACCCCACTTTTCCTTTGCCTCTAAAATAAAAGACAAACATTACATTCTCAGGCTATTCGCAGCTAGGATTTTCCAGGTGACAGTCTTTTGCCCAGAGTCTGCTGATGGGTTCTTTCCCTACTCTTTTCTTTTTGTATAGATAGAACAAATAATGCCTGGAAGCGGCCATTTTTAAAATGATACAGAAAAAAATAGGAAGTAGCCCATGTGCTGTCTATCTCTGGAGCTCTTATATGAAAGGAATAAATCACAATATGTTGGAGTTGCCATTAAGCAGCTTTTTTGTTATTTGCAGGGGACTGAAATAGTAGGATAAGAGACTGCTTGACTCTCAAACCTCTCATATAAAGATGCCATGTTTTATACTTGTGTTCAGTGGAAGAAGCATCTGATGGGTATTTTGTAATTATTTAAAGACAATGCAATGGAAACATGAAGAGCAGACTGACCTTTCATGAGATGTGATCAATAAATGATTATATTTTATTGCTTAAAACAAGGAATTTCTCTTATGTAGTATAGTGAGAGATCAAGGGCAAACTATAGTTATTACTTAAACAAGAATAGAATATCTCCTCCACAGGCATTTTTTTTTTTTTTTTTTTGAGACGTAGTCTTGCTCTGTCACCCAGGCTGGAGTGCAGTGGTGTGATCTCAGCTCACTGGCAGCCTCCACCTCCTGGGTTCAAACAATTCTCCTGCCTCAGCCTCCCGAGTAGTTGGGACTACAGGTGTGCATTGCCAAGCCTGGCTAATTTTTTACTAGTATATACGGGATTTTACCATTTTAGCCAGGAATCTCTTGATCTCCTGAACTGGTGATCTGCCCACACTGGTCCCAAAGTGCTGGGATTACAGGCCTGTGTCACTACGCCTGGCCCACTGGCATTTAATAAAAGATGATTTTTTAAAAATCGGTGAAGCCTAAGTAATCATCTTAATTGACAATTACAGTGAAAGAAGTATGATCTTTGGTAAAAAATGTGCCTAGCAATATTGAAATTATCTAGAGATACAAGTATGTGATCTCAATCGGATTCACTATACTTATACTGACAATTCCAAAGTTTCTAAATTTTATTCTGGTATTTAAACTGCCTTAACTGAAGCATGTCTTTGTCAATGTCTCTCTAATAATACAGTTAAAACATAAGAAGAATTATTATGAAAACAAAATGAATACACTGTTAACAAAAATGACTACTCAATTTCTGTTCTTAAATTCCTTTTATATGATGTTGCAAGTCTTACTCTTCTGTAGTGGCTTCTACTGCCCATATATTTATTTTATTGACTTTGCCACATCATATGCTATTATTTTCT
The DNA here is from genome assembly GCA_963574635.1 of Cheracebus regulus. NCBI lineage: Eukaryota > Metazoa > Chordata > Mammalia > Primates > Pitheciidae > Cheracebus > Cheracebus regulus. The sequence continues at coordinate 18,461 of CAUYQU010097069.1, read as the reverse complement.
GTTTAATTATTCATGTTTCTATTTTATAACATATTCATATCCTGTCTTAGACATAAACATGATTATTACATGAAAATTGTTATGATCAACTAGAGTGACCAACTTGGGTAATTTTTAAAACATGATAACACAAAAACATTCATAATTAATAAACTCATTTATAAACCTCCTCAAACATCTCTAAGTTTTTAAGATGGTTCTTATAACATCCTAAGTTTATCAATTGATGAAATACTCTTTACATTTAATTATAACAACTATTGCTAGGACATGGATGGTGGGTGTTAGGATATCCATCAAATTTTCCCTAGTTGTTTTTTTTTTTTTTTTAGTTTTCCAATCAAAAGCTACTATCTAGTATTGCAAGGTACTAAAGTTTGTTCAAGCATTATCTTACTTATAAACTCCATGGGAGTCATCTTAAAATAATGCATATTGAAATATAAACACAATATTTCTAGTACCATGCATTGGCCTGGGTACAATCAAGAGACAATAACAACTTGGTAATTTAAACATGAGAAATTTAACATAAAAATTATTAAACAATGATAAGAGAACAACTATAAAGATGAAAACAGGGAGAGTAGTTAAGGAGGGACAAATTTGGAAAGAGGTTTATGACCACAGTGAAGAGGGTGTGATTGCTAACCACTGGATGTAAAGACATTTGGCATATTGCTTCCTGCAGAGCTGGTCCACAGTCATCAGGCAAGTAGGCACAACTCTCTAGGGCACAGGTGATCTGAGGCTAACAAGTGGGAGCATAGAGAGTCAGCATCAAAACCCAGAGCTTTTCTATTTGTGGCTTGGGTTGAGTGGCTCTGGGCTGCACAGGATGAAGATCATGCCACAAGCTTGCTGATTATCAGCCCCACAGTACACCCTACGTTCATATCACCCAGGGTTAAAGTGACCTTGTGGGCAGCAGTTAACAGGGCTAGAGCACAGGTCAGATTTTTCTGGGGCTTCCTACTATGCCATTGTTTCCTGAGTCAAGAACTGTATAAAACACACTGTAAAAGCGGTACCCTTTAAGCTGCTGACCCTCGTAAAAACCCCATGGGACAGGCAGTAGGAAAAAAATGCATTACCAAGAGGGAAGCCTCTGCCTTCTCGAAATGTCTATTCAGGATTGAAAAAGAAAAAAAAACGTCTTTGTACTGACCTCTACTGATAAGCTTAGCATCGTGATAGCCAAAAAAGAAAAAAAATAAAGGTGAAGGGCCTATATTTATTTTCACAGGGAAGGCAACCAAGGATGAATTTGGAGCTAAGAGGCACTATTAATAACTGCCCCATGCCACAATTATTTTTAAATTTATTGTACTTGTTTATATTTTATACTTGTTTATATTTTAGAGTTAGAGTTTTGGTATATAGTCCAGGATGAAGTGCGTTGGCAAAATCATAGCTCATTCTAGCCTCGAACTCCTGGGCTTCCGTGATCCTCCTGCCTTGACATGAGAGAATAGCACTGGTCTTGAGGTTGGGCAAGAAGCTTACCCTTTCTCAATTTTGGAGGCTTTTTCTGTAAATTAAGAAAGTTTTATAAGGTCAGTAATTCCACATTTCAATACCTGGTACCCCATGGAAATTATAATGCTTTTGGACTTTCTACTCATTCTTAAACCAGAACTGCTTTACCATATTTGCTTACTATAGTGAGGTCCCTGTGAGGGAGAGTGATTGTGGAGGTCAGGTGGTAACTTTGGGTTGTGTCTAGATATGTGTGGACAGACTGTTGACAAGGGACTCTCTTTCTCTTGCTTTCACACAGATTCAGGAGCTATGGTTCTGTTCCTCGTTAGGTTTTGTTTGAAGAATATTTCTTCTACTTATAAATAAATAAGAATAAATTAAGGGATATCTAAGGTTCCTTCTGACTGGGAATTTTCACAGCTACTTGTTATGATTGCATTACATAGTTAATTTGTGTGATTATTTTCATTGCACTACTTATCCTGTTAGGCCTGGCCTTAGCCGAGAGTTTGTGTTCTTCCTGACTTCTTGTCTTCAAGCATTTGCACCTCCACTACCTGCACAAGTCATGATTTTGTTTGCTTCTTTGCTCTTGGATGTGACTCTGATCTCTGGCCCTGTGCATATCTGGTTAGTTCTGGTCAGTACCCACCCTGGACCAGCCCGAGACTCTACATAGGAATGGATTCTGACATCTGCTGTGCTCCTTTCCATTCCTAGTTGGCAATGCTCCTGAGGACAGAGTGATGAGGATGGAATAGAAAGGTATGGGCATTATATTAGATTAACAACCATTAGATGAAACAAGAGATTATTGCAAAGTTAGTTGGTGGAGATGGGCCAGGCACTGTGGCTCAATCCTGTAATCCTAGTACTCTGGGAGGCCAAGGCAGTAGGATCACTTGACATCAGAAGTTCAAGACCAGCCTGCCAACATGGCAAAACCCTGTCTCTACTAAAAGTACAAAAATTAGCCGGACCTGGTAGTGTACACCTGTAGTTCCAGCTACTGAGGAGGCTGAGGCAGGGGAATCACTTGAACCCGAGAGGCGGAAGTTGCAGCAGTGAGCTTAGATCATGCCATTGTACTGCAGCCTGGGTGACAGAGTGAGATTCCATCTCAAAAAAAAAAAAAAAAAGATGGTGGTGATAGGGAGTAAGGAAAGCAATAGATGCTTATAATCTCTGAACACTCTTCATTACCATGAATGTCCCTTGTTTAATCTTGTCACTTCTGATAAACACTGCAATGGTCATCAGCATACCTTTCAACCCTTCTTATAGACAAAGAGCTGCCCAAAGAGCTCAGTTAGGCCAGGGGTAGTTTTGGCAGCCTTGGATGCTAAATGCAGCTGAATTCATTAACCTTTCTATACCATCCATGGCTTATGAATCTCCCCCATGAACACTCCATATCTTGCATGTGTCTTTTTCACATCTGTGATGGAACTTCAGTGGTTAAGAATTTGACTGCCACAGGGTGTGATCCCTTAATATAACAAAGAAAGTATTTACTACAAGTTGACCGCAGGATCCACCCCTTATATTTCAGCTTGAAATAGATGTATTTGACAAAACATCTATGTAATACTCTCTACCAGATTATCATCATGTGTCCTATAACATTTTGGTCAATGACAGATCACAAATATGACAGTGGTCCCATATGATTATAATGCCATAAAACCATATTTTTACTGTGTCTATCCTATATTTAGATATATATAGAAAACATACATATCTAAAAAAATTTCAGAAATAAATACTACTGTGTTACAGTTGCCTGCAATATACAGTACAGTAACATGCTGTGCAGATTTGTAGCCTAGGAGCAATGGGCTACACTATATAACCTAGGTGTATAGTAGGTTATACTATCTAGGTTTGTGTACGTATACTCTATGAATTACCTAACAATGCATTTCTCAGAATGTATCTCCATCATGAAACAATACATAACTCTATATGAATATATTAGGTTTGGTGGAAAATTTGCTTTCTAGGAGGTATTATTTAGGGTCTTTTCTAAACTGTTTTTCAGAAAAGACTCCAGAAAAATCTATAAATAAAATAGAGTGCTTTTCTCTCTTACCTAATAGTCAAGGATGACAAGTAGACATTTCTCCACACAGCCATCTAGGGACTCAAATGTGTGGTGTATTTGTGCCACTTCTGCCACAAATGCTGTGAGCCTTCCATCTCTGGGTCTAGGGAAGTTATTCCAGTAATTTTCTCCACTGGGTGAAAGATATCTCATCAGCACCTGGGAGCGGGGAAGGGAACATGGAGATCAAGAACCATTTTAAAAGATTTGAAATGGAAGCTATGCACATGACTGTGGATCATACCTATCATTCATGGCCACATACAGCTGCAAGTCTTTACACTTAGGGCCATGCAGCTCAGTCAAAAGGGGTATATGTGGGAGGTTCTATTAATAAAAAAAAGGAGAGAATAAATAACTTAATAGTAGGGAATGATAACATTCAATTTAATATATACATTGAATCAAGGAATACATCATCACAATAACCACTAAAAGATACACACACATACACACATACATACTCATATCAATGTCTATCTATATATGTATTAATATTATATCATATACATATAATATATATCTTAGCTGAAAGTACAGGGAAACATCCTAAAGCAGTGCTCAGCTCCATGAATGCCCTAAGCGCTTCTTATAGACATAGAGCAGATCTCAGAATACTAAGACTAGCATGATGTTTAAAAGAGAAATCAAATATGTGGAACTAGAATAAAAACTTATTTGAAAAGACAAAGCTAAGTATCCTTGTGTAAACTTTTTGAGACTGTTTTAATGAGGATTTCTCTTTGTATATGGCAAACTCTAACTATACTTAGCACATGAAAACTAGACTTATTAAAAGACTCTCCAGGGCTTGTAGACGTAACAGCACACTGGACTATGGTTTGAAAATAAGCATATATTAAGAAGACAGTTTCAGATCGAGGTCTGACATACAGCAACCATCTCCACCAGGAGAAACATGGCTAGCTAGGATGATGTCTCCGTTGATGTGGGACTATTATAAATGAATTACAATTTTCCCTTTGTCTTTGCCTTATTCTCTCCAGATGTAAAGTCTTAGGTGGAAGTAGATGATTAGTTAAGGTTTGATCACATGTCCTGTGCTCTGGTTGCCTCTGTAACAAATCTGGGGCAATTTCTCTTGCCAAGACTACACATAATGAAGACTCCCCCAAAACTCAGAAGGGAGGTAAGATGCAAATTGAACAATTTTTTTAAAAAGTCTACTAGAGATGCTGATGAAGCGTTTCTAGTTTGATTTTATAGCCAATGGTGATCTGGCTCCAAATCCCATCTCTCTAGAATTATGGCTTCTGCAGGTTTAATAAATTACTTCTTACTAGATTAATTCAGGGGCCTCTTCTCTTGTCTTGGACACTTTTGGTAATGAACTCTTTCTACTTGAAGCAACCATACTCATCTTTCAGGGCACTATTTCCCTCTGATTCTACCTTCTCTTCTCTGGTTGTTCTCTTTCAGACTCATTTATTTCCCTGACTGCATTTTAAAGACTAGTTTTCTTTAGAAATTCAATCTTTGTTTCATTTTTCTTCAGACCTGAGTAACACCATTCACTTTTTACTTTTTACACATATATGAGTAAATTCCAAATTGACATGCTTCCTGCTTGACCTCTCTCCTCATGAGATGCAGATTGGAATTAAATGCTTACACCAAGAACTTGACATCGGCAAAACCAAACTAAATATGTTCTCACAAATTGTTTCTTTCCCCTTAATCTCTATCTTTATGAAAAAAAAAACCCCACTATTTTTAATTGATGCAAACAATTATTGAATCTTCCCTTTCTGTTCCTCATGAACATCTTTTGGTTGTCAAGACCTATTAATTCTACACTTAAGTCCTGTGTATTTCTCTCTGCTTTTTTCTACCCTTGCTCTCCCTACCTTAGCTTAGGCCCTACATATTGTTTCTTGTCATGAACTGATGATGGCCTATGGGTCAGTTACATCATACAAAATCTGTCTCCTTGGTATTTAGTGATTGGGATGTAATGTCATTATTTATTTGAAATATTTTAAAATTCCACTGTAAAGGAGAAACATATTGATGACTTCAAATATATGTGCAACTGTGCTTGCATTCACTATAATCATTACGACTTAGGTAAGATGTAAAAATGATTTAATGACTAAAACATATGAACAATATATGGCAATTTATATGTGAAATACTGCTTGAAGTATGTGTGAAAATATCAGTGGGACATTTTAAAACCTTCTATACACAGTCATGTGTTCAATATTGAGCCAATATTTGAATGAGTCAAAGTAGCTGTGGCAACTGGAGCTGGTTGCTAACTATTCCTGTGCTTTCCTTCTTTTATCTTTCTTTGTTCCACCTTATTTTATCCCAATGTTAAGACTCTTGATAATTAAGTATGCAACACAGAGTTAAAAATCTAAGTTACGTTTTCTGTGGATATTTTAAATTAATAATGGAAATGGAAATGTATCACTCAGTACACCTCTAATTTCAGTATTTTATTTATTAAAAGTTAGCATTTGCAACTATTAAATCAATGTTAGTTCATTAAGAATAACTTCCAAAAACAACTCATTTCACATGAGTGTGTTTTAGCCCATTTTTATACTGCTATGAAGAAATATCCAAGACTGGGAAATTTATAAAGAAAAAGGGGTTTAGTGGACTCACAGTTCCAGCTGGCTGGGGAGGCCTCACAATCATGGCAGAAGGCAAAGGAAGAGCAAAGACATGTCTTACATGGTGGCAGGCAACAGAGTGTGTTCAGGGGAGCTGCCCTTTATAAAACCATCAGATTTCATGAGATGTATTCACTATCATGACAACAGCATGGGGAAAATCGATCCCCATCATTCAATTACCTCCCCTTGGGCCTCTCCCATGACATTTGGGGATTATAGGAGCTAAAATTCAAACTGTGATTTGGGTGGGACATAGCCAAACCATATCAGAGTGCAGTGACAATTTTTGTACAGTAAGCTGTAGGTAATCTAGAGGTATTTATCTGGGGCTTGGTTAAAAAAAAGGCCATGGTTTATTTATATTAAATAATTTTATCAAACAAATTTACATACAAATAATTAGAAAGATATTCCATACTAGATCTATATGCAATTTTTTGAATTAAAGCTTTCCATTAATTTTCACTCATGATCACAGCTTTTTCTTTGCAAATAATGGGTGTTATATTTGAAGTGACTAGATGTAATTCCTAATCAAGACTTTCATTTTGTTCTTAAAATTCTAAAAGAGCACAATTGATAAGCCATATGGTTCAAGCCAGGAAGTGATAAATAATGTAAAATCATTTATTAAAGCATTAAACATTTTACAATTGGGATTATACTTAAAGAATATACAACTCTCCATTTTTTATTCATAACAGTAATATTGAAGTTTTTCAAAACACATATGGATTTCAAATTCAATATTGCCTTTAAACAATTTAAAATACTTTATTTCCAGCTTTATTGAGATACAGCTAATGTACAATAAACTACGTATCTATGAAGTGTACAAGTTGATAAGGTTTTTATATATGTATACACCAATAAAACTGTCACTACTATTAGAAAAATGAACATATCAAAATGATATGTAAATCTTGTTTATACATCTTTATAATCCACCTCTCTTTCCTCCATGTCTTCAGGTGACCACTAATTTACTTTCCATTTTTACAGATTAGGTTTCATTGTCTAAAATAAAATCATACATGAAAATAAAATCATACATGAAAGTAAAATCATACAGTTTTCTTTCACTCAGTATAATTAGAGATCCATTCTTCTTGTTTAATCTATTAATAATTTACTTGTATTGCTAAGTAGTATTCTACAGCAGGAATATATTTTCTCTATACATTTATCTGTTAAAGTACATATAGATTATTGCTAGGTTTTTGTCTACCATATATAAAATTGTTATAAACATTCATTTACAAATCTTTGTGTATATGCTTTTATTTATATTGAGTAAATGCCCAGATCACATTATATGCTTAAGCTGCCAATTGTTTTTCAAAGTGGCTATACTATTTTACACTTCCACATGCAGTTTATGAGAGTTAAAGTTCCTCCACATCCTATTTAATATTTGACATGGTAATTCTTTTTAATTTTATCAATTCTAATAGGTGTATAGTGTTTTATCATTGTTGTTTTAATTTGCATTATTTTAATGATTAATGATATTCAGAATCTTTTTATGTTCTTATTTGATATTCACATAACTTTGCTGAAGTATCTATTCCAATATTGAACATATTTTATTGGACTCTTTGTTTACTAATTATTGATTTATGAGTTTTCCATGTGGTCCAGATATGAATCATTTGCTGGGTTTATATTTTGTCAATATTTTCTTCTGCGCCTTTCCTTTTGATTTTCTTAATATTAATTGGATTTGTAGTTAAAATCTTCTCACAAAGAAAATGCCAAGCCCAGATATCTCACTACTAAATAGAGTTAGTAATGCATGTAGAAGTAAAATATATGAAAACGCAGGAACAAAAGCTGGGGGAAAGGAAGTGGAAGAATTCTGTTATAAAGGCCTTACACAATATGTAAAGTAGAATGAAATTACCTGAACATATATTTTCTTATATAAAGCATACATTTTGCTTCCTCTCTTTTAAAGATACAAATATGTTAAATGTAAAAGTGTGTGAAAAGATCTTTCATGCTTACATGAATCAATACAAAGATGGAATGTCTATATTCATATAAGAAAATGTAGATTTTAGAACAAGGAATGTTTTATGGGATAAAGAGTATCTTTTTATGATGAAGTCATTAATACATAAAAAACATAACAAATCTAAATGCTTATACACATAATAATAGAGCTTTAAGATTTATGAAGCAAAATCTGACAGAAATGAAAGATAAAGATAGATAAATTCACAGTTATGGTGAGATATTTCAACACTCATCTCTCAATAATTGATAGAACAAGTAGACAGAAAATCAATAAGAATACAGGAGATTTGAACAAGGTTAACAACATGACATTTATAGGCCACTCCACCATAAAACAGCAGAATAATATTCTTGTCAAGTGAAAATGTAATTTTTGAAAACATAATTTTATGGGTCATAAAATATAGGTATCAATAAATTTAAAATAATGAAAATATGTTTTCTGAAAAATGCTCATTTATAATTAAAATAAAAACTTTCAAAAAGCTAGGAAAAGATTGAAACTTCCTCAGCCTGATAAGGGGCATCTATGAAAAACCCTTTTATCAGTGTCCCACAAACGCTTGCTGGCTTCAGAAGTGGATGTCTGGTAGAGAACTTCCTTAACACAACAGCTCAAGAGTACCACAGAAAGTACCTATAGACTTAGGGTGATCTCCAGGGAACTCAAAATAAGACTGCTTACAGCTGACATTATTGGCCATAAGTTTCATCTTCTCCAAGGCCTGCATGGCTGCCCCAGGGCAGAGAGGCTCAGTGGTTTTTTCACAGCCTCTGGTAACCCTAGAGTACAAGCTTCTCATAACAGAAATTATGTCTTACCTTTTCATTTACTCGCTAATTATGCCAAGCATAACACTATGATGTAGCAATTTATCTATACTTACTACATTATTACTTTTTTGGAGGGCAAGGTGTTAAAAGTGAGAAATTAAAATTAAAATGGTGTTCTTTACCACCAACATACCAACTTCTTCTGCCAACTCTTCTGTCTAGGATTACAGAATTCTTGGACCTCAGGGAGGAGTGAATAGGAATGTCTTGGAAGAAGGCCCAAATCTCCATTTTCTCGCTGAAATTAAATAAAGCTGTTGAAAGAAAGAAAACCCATAATCCAGGGTATAGTCTTTTTTCATCTCCCCTTTAAACACTGTTCTTTCATTATTAACATACTTGTTCATTTGATTTTGTGATGAAATACGTGTATTTTTTCTTCTAAAGCATTTAACAATCAACTAGATGATGATGACGATGATGATTTTTTTTTTCTTTACTGGAGAAAGCCTCTCTTCCTTTCACATGTATGCTGTGAACCATCAGTGTCTGCTGATACATTGGATAAATACTGTGATGGAGAAACACTGTCACAATACTTTGGTGACTGACTTGATATTCACTTTTCATTTGGCTGTTTTTTAGCATGGTAAGATTCTTATTTTATTAGTTTAATTCTATTTAGTGACCCTTCCTCAAATATATTCTGACCTTTACGGTAACAGCCAAATAAATGTTTAGCTCATTATCTGATGTGTTTTATTATGCTGTAGGCTACATGAAGAGCTGATCTACTCTTAGTGACCTTCACATAGAATTGAGTTAAGAAAGGTGCACAAATGTTATATAGTTAATGTTCAAATAAATAAGCATATACATATATCTCTATACACACATACATACATATATATATGCACACACATGTATAATGGATTTTAATGTATTGAGAACTTGGAAAAATGGAAACTAGATTTTAAGAAATGTAGTAAATAAATAAACCTTTCTTTTTGCTAACCTCAAATCTATCCTCAGGAGATCCTATTATATGATTTAGGAGAAAAATACATACACACATACATTCACATTCATATTCGGGATAAAAATAACAACCCCAGAAGGTTCCTATTTGAAATAATAACGGTTTTTGAAACTGACTACTATAGTTCGTCCCCTCCAGGAATGACCTCCCAGGTTGAGAAAACAAAGCCTGAAAAGAAGTCCAAATAATCTACAATAAATTAAATCCTTGCATTCTTGAGAAGCAACTTGAGATCAGGGAGCAAATTAACATATAACTTTGTCTCCAGATGTGCCCCCTTGCAGTTTTAAACCTGTGCTGAACCAGCTTTCTAATTTTAAGAAGGTTATTTATATTAAGAGCTCTCAAATTATTATATTTAAGGCAGCATTTCTTAAATTCAAATTTTTAAAAAAAATAAGTTCAATTATATTTAACATTGATCAGGCTAAACTGTAATTGGAGCCCTGGCTAATATTTCAAAAATTTAAACCACTTAATGATCATCATTAGCAGGTACCAATAATTCTTGGAGTCCCAAAAAATGTCCCAGGCAGTTTCCATGTTGCATTTCTCTTAGTCTATGGAAACAAGTCGCAAGAGTAGTTGAAAGTAAATGAGCTGTTCTTTCAGTTTAATTCAAGATGTTTTCAGTACTCTGAATAAAAGGCTTTAGAAACTGTTATTTTTTTCTTCTGATCTTTATAATGCCCCTTGAATTAAAAGCTAAGCTGACACTTTAATTGTGGTCAGGCCAAAGCAGTGTATTCATAGACTGGATAAATGCTAATTTGTCAGTCAGGCTAAATTATGCATGTCCTTCTATCTTTCCATTTCCCATGACTGCTCGCAGTTGGGGGTTGCTTCTCTATCCCTGGTTTCTCTAGAAATCTTTGCAATTGAATCACTAAGATGCTTCCTGTCAGTAAGAGCTAACTCTCTCTCTCCCTGTCTTCCCTACTGCCTATCCCTATGCTTCTGTCTTCTATAGGAATATTTGTGAATATTATGCAAGAAGAATACACTATGTGGATTACTTCTAAAATAAAATGTTTGAAATTAAGGTAAATTTCATTTTTGTGACAAAATTTTCAAAGGCACAAAAAAGAAAATAGACAAAACATTAATAGACCGTGAAAAACATAGAAAGTTCTTATTTGTTATTGGAAAGGGTAGAGACTTGAACAGATTTTATTTGAAATTTGTTATAACCTTACACTGAATTTGTACAGAATTATATTCTGAGAGAATTTTTAATATATTGTCATTTCTACATGTGACCAGGGAAAACTGAGACAAAGGTAAAATAGTAAGTTAATAAAGATTAGCAGTCATCAACTTATATTCTAGAGCGCCTCAGGAGTCACTGAGTTAGATGGGGGAACTCCAAGCAGTGGATTCATCGAGCGCCAACTTGATGACTCTTTTCTGATAGATTCTTAAATAAATCTGATTCATATCTTGAGAGTTTCTGTTAGTTTCTTTTTACTTAATTTCTTTTCTTTTTTTTTAATTTTATTTTTCATTGCATTTTAGGTTTGGGGGTACATGTGAAGAACATTCAATATTGTTGCATAGGTACACACGTGGCAGTGTAATTTGTCGCCTTCCTCCCCTTCACCTATATCTGGCATTTCTCCCATGCTATCTCCCCCCAACTCCCCACCCCCCACTGTCCCTCCCCTATATCCCCCCAACAGACCCCAGTGTATAGTGCTCCCCTCCCTGTGAACATCTGTTAGTTTCTTAACCTTACTGCTGTTGTAAAAAGAAACAAAAGTTTTGAAAAACACTGAATTCAACTGTAGTTATGCCTACTGTAACTACAGTTACAAAGATTACATGAAGATTATACAAGAAGAATAACTGATGCAAATAAATTTTCAGGTAATTCCAAGCTTCCAGCAAGATATCTAGCATTTTTTGGAGGTGAGGTTTCTGATTTGCTGGTTTTGCTGTTTCTTACTCGGCAGCTCAGTGAAGCCTCCAGAAATATTCCCCCCCATATATAAATTCGTTTTACTAATCTTAGCTAATATCTTCCTAGACAAAAGAGCCATCAAGATTTCCAACAAGGGCCTTTACCATTTGATTTCCCATCACTGGATGAATTCAGAGCATAGAAAGTAACATGAAGCCTCAGGATTCAGGTCCCCAGATTACGAATGACTGGAACGGGTTTCATGCCTGTAAACAAAGGTCTTTTTCTCTAGTACTGTGGTTTCTGAAGAAACAGTTGTTTAAAGATAGAAAATCAGGAAATCCAAAATGAATAAACATATGAAAATATAGAAATTGACTATTGGTGAGAACTTGAAGATTCATTCCATATTTTGAGGATGAGTTTAAATATTAAATACAATCAAAATATTTCTACAATTGCATGGCCATTTTTTTTTTCTGTCTCCTGCATACTTTGGCAGTGCCTTGATGATTTTAGCTCTGTGCTCCAGACTTTCAGTTTCGGCTCTCAAGGAGTTAATTTACTATTTATACTCACTGTTCATCCTGTGTAGATCTTGTATCATGAGACAATGAAATATTTGAATCAGTGATAGTAACATCTGAACAAGGAATATGTTTACATAGAAGTCAGGAAAAGGGAGCCTCTAGGGTAAGACTTTCACAATATTTTACCTCCTATGAGGGAGAAATTCAATGGCCAGGAATCTTTCTTTTCTTTTCTTTCTTCTTTCTTTCTTTTCTTTCTCTTTCTTTCTTTCTCTTTCTTTCTCTTTCTTCTTTCTTTCTTTTCTTTCTCTTTCTTTCTTTCTCTCTTTCTTTCTTTCTTTCTTTCTTCTCTTTCTCTCTTTCTTATACTTTAAGTTCTGGGGTACATGTGCAGATTGTGCACGTTTGTTACATAGGTATACATGTGCCATGGTAGTGGTTTGCTGCATCCATTGCCCCGTCATCTACATTAGGTATTTTTCCTAATGGCCAGGAATCTTGAGTAAGCAGACCTCTCTTCCTACAAAAGGAGTAAATTGCTACAGCCATTAAGACTTGACTAAAATAAGAAATATCACTTTCTTTTCCTAGTCACACATTCACTTAAAAATATCTGTTTATTCATGTATCATGTACATAATTCAATAAGAAATAAAGCATGCAGGGCACCATAAAGTGAAAAGAAACTTTGATGCAGCCATTTACGTGGCTAACTTTTTAGGACAATATAGTATAAAGGTTGGCAAATTCTGGCCTAGGGATCACATCTGGTCCGTGGCATGTGTTTGAATAGTTTGGGAGCTAAGAACGGTTTTTGCAGTTTCTAATGTTTGAAATAAGGAAAAATATTTTATTATACATGAAAATGATTCAAAATTCAAATTTCGTGCCTATAAGTGAAGTTTTATTAGAGCTATGTTTATTAATTTAGGTATTGCCTGCTTTCACATAGTAATCAAAATTGATTAGTTGTTACAGATACCATATGGCCCACAAAGTCTAAAGTATTTACTACTGATCTTTTGTAGAAAACGTTTACCAATCCCTGGAATAGTGAATTTCTTTATTTATAGCTGAATTTCAACCTGAATTTTGCATCATTTACTCAGTTTCCCAATTTGAGTGTCAATCTGGGTGCCATCTTTTCTCTGGTGGCTTCTTCTAACTTCTTGATAAGATTATCTTCTACTCTCTAGACATATGAGCCCCTAAGTTGGCTTACGTTAACTTTTTCTTTTGTCATTTAAAAAAGAAAAAAAAAATGTGTGAACAAAACAAGAGAAAGAATACCAGGTTCCTTTGCTATTGGAAGGCATCGATTTGGAGCTGAGATTTAAGAACATATCCAGATTTAGGCCTGGAATAGCCTAATATTTTCTGTTTCTCCCTTTTTGGAAAAACTAAGACATTTCCTCTCCTTTTCCTATTTTATAGTCCATGTGCAACAGCTTGTCAGCTGCTGAATAGTCTTGTTTGCTTCAGCGATATCTGAAGTTACACCTTGAAGGATAACTAGAGAAGCGAAAATCAATTTGGCAGTGATTTAAGAGGTTCCTTAGGATGCACTGAGGCCCATCTTTTTTGTTTCTTGGTGGTTTAAGATACAGTTTTGTCATCTGATGCAAGACTACTTACTGTCCTATGATTTAGTGGCAGATATTTTAGTGATATGTTTTTTTGTGTATGTTATCCAGACACTCCCTGTCTTAGAGTAATGCTTGATTAAAATGAATCTTGTTTCCTAGAGAAATCAGCATGGCATTGCAGATTGGCTATTTGTAAATTCCTGAATCTATCTATAGCACAGTATACAGGAATCAGAAGCAGTATGACTATACTCCGGAGCATTTTCCTTAGGTGTTTCATCCACAGAAATAGCTTTGGGGCTGTTGAAAGCACTTCTGTAAGTGTCTGAATTTAAATTCATGCAATGTGCTAATTATTTACTCTATTTTTAGGGTGTTTCTTGTCTCACATACTTTTTGGTATGGTTTTATATATGTGTATGATATATATAGATATTGGGATTCTGAATAAATATTAGCTAGTGGATCAAGCTTTATAGTGCAACTAGCACTTATTGTTCTTTACATGGGGTACTATTCATAAACTTTATACATGTATTTTTATTTTTATTTAAAGATTATAGAAATTTTATTTGCAGTGTTCACTGCAAATAAAATATTTGTGATGGTGAAGGATTAATGACTAAAGTGTTTTAGAGTACTCTCCATTACTGATTTTACATTACATGTTTATTTGTTTATTATCTGTCTCCTTCATTAGAGTGTAAGTCCCATGAGTCGCGTGTTCAGTTTGTTCATCATTGCATCCTCATCACCTAGAACCATGCCCGATACATAGGGTATGATCAATACTTATTGATTGAGGACACTGTGTGGCACCACTCAATCTGTAAGAGCTGGAATAGAGAGAATAACAAATAATAAAGAATATGAATTATCTGCAGAAATCACTTTAAATCTCTTCATAATTTTAAGTTGATGAAAGGACAAGAAAATCTAAGCCTATTTTGACAATAAGAGGAATCTGTAGCTGTATCAGTGGTAGTAACATCTGAACAAAGAATATGTTTACATAGAAGTCAGGAAAAGGGAGCCTCTGGGGAAAGACAGTCACAATATTACACTTCCTCATGAGGGAGAAATCCAATGGCCAGGAATCCTGAGTAAGCAGATCCCTCTTCCTACCAAAGGAAGTAAATTTCTGCAGCCACTAGGATCATGCAACCAAATCTCTATACTTTGACTTTCTTCTTATTACCAGAGTTTTTATTAATTAAGCTTGCTCTTAAATGAAGGGACAGTCTTACCAGTAGATTTGGGCTGAATTGCCCAGTCTTCTTGACAGCATTACAAGTACGTAAATCAGCATCTTTTTAAGTCTATGTGAGTTTGATCAGTGTTTCCTGAAACTGACCACTCTTTGGTACTGTGAGCATAATGTTTTAGTTGTTGTCCCTTTGCTGCCTTACAGACTAATCAACTTTCACAAGTTAGAGAAAACTATCTCCAGTTTGCGATTCTCTATCTCTAGAGGACAGAGATCTTCATAATACCAGAGTTTAGTATGTTATTGGTATTATCTTAGTGAGATTCAGCTACATTAAGCTGGGTTAACTAAAATAACAAAAACAACATCACAAAATCAAACAAAAGCAAAACAAAATTTTTAAAAAAGACACAGTGGCTTAAGACAATCTGAATTTTTCTGTCTTTTAAGCCAAGTCACATGTCTAGGAGATTCTGTGGGCAATTGATCTCCATGAGACAACTTATTGATTTGGCTGAGAAAGTCTGCACCATCCTAAAGCCACAAAATCTGCAACTTGCTGGCCAGCCAAGTGAGGAGAGAGATCATATGCTGGATTGAAAATGCTGTCATACAGAAGAAAGACTCATTACATCAATTCATATTTCATTCGCCAAATAAGTCAAATTGGCCATCTATATCTAAATGTGTTTGAGAAGTATAACTCTTATGGAAGGCAAAGGAGTACTGGAAAAGTTGGTGAACAACAGCTGTAACTACTACATGTTATAAGAAAGAGTTAATTTGAGTGTGCAATTTAAAATGTCAGTTTGCAAGATATTTAACAGCTTAACATTACTATTTTGAAAAAATGCAGAATTTTTATAACATATATATATATATACACACACACACCCACACACTTATACACACACACATACATATATATATCCACACATATGTATATGTATGTATGTATGTGACATTATAGTCACTCTACTGGTAACTTCTTGATAATTTATCACCCACTCTACTGATACCTAGAACTTGATAAAAAGAATCTCAGTAAACTAGTTTAATCAAATACTATAATTGGGAACATCTAAAAAAAAATTTCTTATATTTTATAAAACATCCTTAATTTCTATTTAGAATTTAAATCATTTGAATATGGAAGAATGATTTAATTTCTCCCCCATAGTTTCATCTTCACTAATGAGAAGTCATTTTTCACTTCTTTTAGCAAAAGGACAAGGCAGGAACATTGCTTACCAAAACCCAAGGCTTTAAGTCTTCCAGAAAAATACAAAGACACTTCTGTTTTCCTAGCTTTTAGAGAAGAGGAGTTGGATTATTCAAGAGAGGAAAAGGTATGCCTAAACACTGAAAGGAGAAACTTAAACTTAAGTCTTGAGAGCCATGGTGGTTTTTCTTTGCTGAGATATACAGCAGGGATTGGATACTGTGAGCAGCAGACCACCATGCCTTAGAATGGGCAACATGGACTTGAATAAAGATATCCACATCAAAAATGGTGATCTAAAGACCAGAGTGCCTCCCTTCATTTTCTTAGGAGAGTATGTCTTCTAAAAACCTCTGTAGGGATCTCTGTGTCTTATACTGCACATTTCATCATAGAAAGTAAAAAATTTTTTACTTGATAAAGAAAACAAGTAATTGGATACTTTTTATAAGAAACTGTAAAGGAACAAGTGCATAGCATTGCAAAATAAGCAAGCTTAGTTCTTTGTGTGAATGTAGTTTTTGAGAACTTGTGTGTGCACCATTAGTAAGTAGAGTTTTTAAGTGATTCTACTAGCCTGTGTTCTAAATCTGCTCAACTATTTTGAATAGGTGAGACATTTTAAATCTCTTCAAATTTATTTAGATTTTAGTTGTCTTCTAAACAGCAGCAGTATGTGTGTAGAGGGGTCAATTTCAAATTTTTTATTTTTTTCTAACTGTATTTTAGTGATTTAAGGAAGCATCTTCAATGCATATAGATAACAAGTTTCCAGAAAGCACTGTTATTGCTGCACAAAGGGAAACACTGAGTGCTGGACGAATTAGGGAGTTAGGATAGATTCCGGCTGCATCTGATGATGTGGAGACTGGTGCTGTTCCTTGATGATCAACTTAGTATAAATAAAACCTGGACTCAGGTTTGACTGATGCTGCTACTTTCTATTCCTTTTCCCTTGCACCCCTCATTGGAGACTTTCCATAGCTCATCTGCAGAATTTATTCATTATTTTATTAGTGGTAAAAGAATCCTTTTTAGGCCTGTAATTTCTAATTGGATTCATTATAGGACTGGGAAGATTGGGCTTCATGAAGACTGGTTTGGCACTGATCAATTCTTAACCATCAAAGAGACTTGATTCTCCAACAATACCTGAGTGACATTCTAAAGTAGAAACCACTGACAGTCTTCCTGAGAAGTATGAAACCATCACAAGATCAGAGGTGAATATTCAGAAAAAATTCAGTCAGTCAACAAATATGTATTCAAAAACTACTTATTCAGAACCATGTAGCTGCTGAGAATATCACAGTGAATAATACAAAGCAGATCCTATGTGTAAGGCCGGTTGCCTTGCTGGTAGCTCGGACGCACCCAACCCACCCCCCACCCCCCTCTCCTTTTTCCCTTCTACAAGCCCCGAGCAAGCTCAGACATGCTCGAGCATTTTCCCTTCTCCCTTGCTCGCACAGCCTGGTTTTTCTCTTAAAGAGCCCAGTATGCAAACAAGGTGCTGCAACCATAGCTTCTTAATAACCAATAGCAGCTAAGCCCTAACAACCAATAGCAGCTAAGCCCTAACAACCAATAGCAGCTAAGCCTTAACAACCAATAGCAGGCAAGTAATTCCCACCAATAACAAGCCAAGTTCTAGGTCAAGGCTTGTAACTTACCCAATAGCAGCCTTGCTCTCCCACAACCAATCGAGCTGTTTCACTCCCTATAAAAACCCCCTGTCTAAAAATAGACTCACTATAAAAACTCCCTGTCTAAAAATAGACTCACTCCCTATAAAACCCCCTGTCTGAGAGGAGTCTGTGCGACTTCTCCAGCCCTCCTGTCCAAACCGCAGAACCTCACCTGGGAGCCTGAATAATTTCCCTTGCATTGGATTATTTTGGTGCTGGCCTCAGTTTCTTCGTTTTATCCTCGGAAACAAACCTTACACTA